>JAQGBJ010003335.1:0-13038 GCA_034698345.1 Sphaeridia pumilis
GCTTTTCTAGTCCGGCGGCTATTGTTCAGTAAATTGGACGGGACTTGCTGGACAAAGTGGTCAGTTGTACAAGTCGCTCCCGGTCAGAAGGAAGCGCAAGAAAAGGAACAAGAAGAGTTTATACAAAAGGATGATATATCGAGAGGAGGAGGAGTCGCTTTGGGACCTCAAGAAAATTGCGGTGTGAACTACTACCAGGTCCGTTTGTATACCGCAGGAGCGTTTATGTGTATTTTTCCCAGTTGGACCTCGTGGCCGAATTTCTGGCTTGGCAGAAATTTTTCGCCTACAGAAAAAAGAGAGAAAAAGAATAAAAGAAAGGGCTTGTCCTTCCAAAATTGCTGTATTCAAGCAAGGATAACGCAAAGCCACAAATGTTGCAAACAAAAGACTCTTTTGTTTCCCTCCACGGACAAGAAGAGGGAAAAGGTCTCAGAAGGCAAAGGCTGAAGTGACTGAGGGCCACTTGCAGGTCATATGAAAGTTTGTTTCAAAGCTTCTTTTGCATTGTGGGCCCGATGGCTTGAAACAAAGAAGTCTTTCAACAGCAGTGCTAATTCTGTCAACTGAACTCAAGTTGTTGAGGAGACTTTGAAGGCGGCGGCGGCGGCGACAGATCAATCATTATCGGGTTTCTGGTGTCAAATCTCCTGTCAGGTCGCGGTCCAGTTTTGAGCAGTAGTAAAACTAAGTATTTTTTGGCTCTTCACAGAAACAAGTTTAGTGATTGAAGCAGAGTAAAATTTAGCGAGGTATACCGCCGGATAGCGCCGCGCTTTCAGAAACCGTTTTTATAATGGGAGTAATCCGATTACTCCGGGTAATTCAATTGTGCAAGAGGGAAAACACTGTCGGCCACCACCAAAGTTTTCCTTCAAAACTATCAAAAGAAAGCACGAGGGAACTCTTATTAACTGGCTCCAGTCGACACGCGAACCTGGAGAAGAACTCACAGCATGAGGCCAAGAGTTCCGAACATGTAACTCAAGTCTCCAACGCCTTAGGTATAGACATGCACGGCAAATTGAATTTGGCGACAGAGATTATTGCGTTTTTATCCACCAAAATCTTATCAATTATGGCTGAGACAGGTTCTTGTAGTTTAGCTACAAGTTGAACATGCCCAATGGAGAAGGCAAAATTTAAACCTCAGCCCTAACAGCCTTAAAATATAAAGCTTGGATTTTGGTCCCAATTCTGTATATCCAAGTATCAAGAACCCTTATTTTTCATCAAGGTTGCCAATTTTTGCAAAATTTAAACACCTTTCTACAAGGACGTACTGCATTTTTACCAACTAAAACTTGCCAAAAATCCATTAGTTACATCCAGCAATCATCACTAAGAATACAAAGTCCATCTTCCCGGCCCTGCTTCATGTGTGTTTGGTTATATATATACAATCTCGTTTGGATCTCCCGACTCTACAACTTCCGTTTACATTTTGTGTTCGTCTTCCTGACTTTTAACGTTCTGAAAGCTCAAGTTTGTACTGGGGAAGTCTGAAATTATTTACCCGGAAATGGTAGAAAAAACAACAGTCTCACAGAGTCATTAAACGTGAAAACATTTCCTTTTCTGGCATTCCAAGCCTCCTTCAACCCTCTTCAGACTTTTGAAACTCAACTACCAACATTTTCAGCATACAATTCGGCAGCATGGCAATGTATTTTTAACTCATTTACCCATTTTGAAAAGTAGATTGTATATGTTGGATGCGGGTAATTTTTTTCAAGTTCCGGTACTTGTACTCACAGTCTCTTTTTCGCCAACTTTGCTGCAAAAATAAGCAAGTTGGGTCTGCCATTTTACTGCACAATTTCTTCAACTTTAACGTATTCCCCCTTGGAGAAAACACGATGATGATCATCATTGCCGTTTGCTCCTTCCAGTAGAACGATAACTGTCCAAAGGGAATAGACACAAGGGAGAAATAGATACATTAGGAACTTGCATCATGGCGTTTTCTTCTTATTCTACAAGTCGAGCTTCGCCCTACATATTAGTCACCCTTTCTACGGAAATTGTCTCTTTTCTATAAGCAAGCTCAGCCTCCTCCTTACAGCTCTTCTATAGAGACTCTAGTCAAATCTAGTGAATATTGTATCTGTTATGTTTTCATAAGCAAAGTGACAGTATGTTTGCCATCTAATAATGTCTCTTAGCGTCGCCGTCGTAGCGGGGGAAGAGGCCGTCCGTTTGAAAAGTTAATGATTTCCCAGGGCTGCTGAAACTTTAGACGGGCTAGTAATACATGTGACACGAAGCGGATATTCATATCCAGTACTTGAACGTAAGCACGAGCTACAACTACAAATTTTGTTTGTAGGCGCACAACTTTCAAGCTCGCTTAACCAAATTCATCATTGTCTTTCTGAGCCCTTTCTGACTGTGAGCAGCAATAATATAGTTAAAAGTAGTAGTAGAAGAGCTTGGGGAGTTGCAGAAGAATATGGAGAAGACCCAGAGATGAAAAACTTGACTCTATGACGCGGCTAAAAATAACGTTATCCATGCGAGTAAACTTCTAAAGATATATCTATAAGGAACTAGTTTAGTTTTTGTGTACTTGTTCTAGTTACTTTGTAAAGACATTTGCCGTTAGATACAACTTTGTGGACGGTGTCTTATTTCACTCATTTCGTCATCTGTATCTCCTCCCTCTTCTTGTTATTCTTTAATAGTGTGACATGTTGCTGGAAGAAACCCTTTAGAAATTCGCTCCGAATTATTTCGCTTCCAAGTGGTTCTTAAGCCTGTGGTTAGTACCAGGGAAACTTTAGACAATTTCGGTCGAGTCAGCCATGTAAATTTCAGCTCAATCTCCTCTCAAAAAGGTGTTCACATAAACATGTCATCCCACTCATCTCCCCTCTTCCCCTTCTTGTCGTTCCTTAATAAATTTCCCAATGACACTCGTCACAACCATAACCGCATCCGTCTCCACTAAAGCACCAAATACAAATTCAATATTGAAGTTCCTGGAGTGACAACACCGGAGAAAGCCCTGGCAAAATAACATGGTAAATACAGTGGAACACGAACTAGGAGCTATAGAAAATTTCTAGAATCTACAACAACAACATGGCACGACGAACAAGCCCTTCGTAGCATTTGCCGTATTCCACGAATTTTACTGCATTGTCGCTTGCCAAAATTCGCAATCCTTGAATAAAAAACCATGTTGTATCGTTATATGCAGCCAAGGACATCTGGACAAAATAGCATCAAATGCACTATAGTCATTATTGCTGGAATAACTTTGAACATTATCCCACACCTATGCCTGGCATAACTTCATATTCAAGTGTAATTGATCACCAGCACTTGCTCCTTAATGGCGTCATCACATCTCTTAATGTTTAATTTATATCCAAGTTTATGAAATGCACATGCATTGGATGCAATATAGGAACAAAGCCAAAAATGCATGCTCATTCTCGTAAACGTTTTACCGGAGAGCCACATGCTGATTTCATAACATTTGAGAAGAGTGCTCAAAAGTCGTCTTTTGATAAAAGACATACACACATGCAATATAATACGAGAAGCATTTACCTCTTCTTTGATGAAGCCAAGTGTTGGAGTGTGTTGGTTGTAATTCAGACGGGCATTACGGCCTTGGAATGTGCCATAAAACACCATGTGGAAACGGGCATTTTACAGACAGTCTCTTCTCCTCTTCTTCTCCAGTACACAAAACCACATGTATTTTAAGCATCTCTGAATAATTTTCCTTGCTCTGGTTCAGTTTTATCTCGTCGACGAATTTAAGACTGCCAGCCAACTGGCTCAACGAAATATAGCAACGAAGAGCATCGGCGATTACATAACAACCACGGGAAGCTCTCGGCACTCCAGAGCCTCTTCGAACGTTGTAGTTGTGTAGTAGTGAAACCTTAAACTCGATGGCACGCATCTCATCAAAAGTAATAGCGGCGCGGACCTGAAACTATAGCGCTGTACAAGGTCTGGGATGTGAGTTTTGACTTTTTACTTGATTTGGATATATGAAACTTTACAACTGGAGTATAAGCTTTTGGCTCGTCTAATATTCGCTTCTTCAGTAGAAGACGAGAATCGCTAGCCCGCTAGCCGCATTGCACATGCAAGCTCGTGCCAGCTCCCGCTTTTTAGAAGCATATTTGAATGCAAGCGGGCGCAAAAAATATTGCCAGCTGGCTTCATTTCCCCAGCGGGCGTGTAAATGTGTTTCAATGTGTTTTGGGATGAGAAAAAGCTTGGCTCTGACCAAAGTGTGTCTGTAGTTTGTATATATAATATTACGTCTATGACTTTGGTGGTAGTCCATTAACGCACTCACTCACTTGATATTCCCGGCTTGTGTAAATAAACACGTATTTTAAATGAATCACTTTCTTTGAACTGTATGAATGTCTGAATTGGAGAGAGAGAGATAGAGAGAGGGTTTACGCGAAATTTGCCAATTGGGTGAACAATACAACTGTGAGGCGTATAAATATAAAAGTTTCTCGTGTTTTTGTCTTCTTGGAAAAGAAGGGGTGAAAGCCATATACCCTTTGTATAGGGCTCTTGTTAAAAAGTTTTAAATTTCAAGGTGTTTTGTTGCGTAAAATCCCTTGTGAACCATAATTACAGAGGCTTGGCTGGGGTTGTTGTAGAATGTATATATTTTTCGCCTGCCACCATGTTCATTTACGGGGTTTAAATTCCCGTATCTTGTCTTTCTCTCTCTCACCGATTCCCGGGTCTCTTACACAGCTTCTGAATGTGTCGCTCACACTTTGTCATGATTAGAAATAAAGTTTTGGTTGGCGGAAAGAAACGCTTGTATCGTAGTTATTAGTGCAAAAGGGGCGCGTGTTAAAAGTAAATGTGGAAAAGGATAAAGTTGAATGTATAGAGAAGCTGAAGAGGAGCAGATGTGGCCGCTTGTAAAAGACTTGTTTGTTGTTTAGTTTGTTGTCTAATTTCGTGATGGAACATTTTCATATTTTGTGTGTCTACCACTGGAAGGCTGCTTTTGCTGCTGGAGATTTCAATCTTGATGATTTTGGAAATTTCTGGGCTTCTTGGACTACTTAAAAATTGCGTTGGTTTGCTTTTACAAGGTTTCAGTTGGATAACGTTGCCGAAAAGAGGGAAAAGATACAAGGCGATGGAGAAAGATTGTGTTTTCATGCGTCATTAACGGGAATCCCGTCTGCTGGGTGAGAAAACGCCTTACTGCAAAAGCAGAACCCAAGTCTTCGTTACATGGTACAAGAAACCCGAGTTTATTAGGCGTCTCGGTTTTTATAACCGACGGACGGTTTTAAAAAGTACCAAAAAGAGGGTGGAATTTAAGTAAAGTTTCAAGCGTTTCAACTCAAGACAAGTAATGGGGAGACTGGGATTGACTGGCTGACGAGATTTTCAAAGTAAATACAAAAATACCAAAGAGGAAAGTAAGAGAAGTTTGTGTTGGTTTGGTGGCGGCAAAGAAAAGTAAACGCAGGGCTAACCGCGACGCGGTCCAAATCAGAGGTCGCATTGTTTAAACAGCAAAGTTGACCTACGACAATAAGAAGAAATATGGGGGTTTTGAAGTTGTGAAAAATCACAATTCGCCGAACAACTCGACCTCAAGGTTTGGGGAACAATTAAACTTGTTGTCCCGGGTCGGTGGGGCCGAAGAAGGTTGAATTGACGCCCAATTTTAGGACAGTACTTTGTAGTAATGGATTTGTTCGGTTCTGGATCTTCACGCGTCATTAGTACTTGACCAACCTTCTGTCAAGGGTGGTGGATAGTTATTATCGACTTGGGCTTTATGGTGCTGTTAAGTAAAATTTTAAAAAGGACCAGAGGCTGCTGAATAATGGGTACTCTGTTCTGGCGTCTGTTCTATTGATGTCTCGAAATGAATTTTATAAAATTGATGGAGACGCACAGAAACAATTGGTGCGAGTTTTTCTTGGAGACGGACGAAATTTGAGACACAGTCGGGTAGTGTGTCACTTATTGTGGGACTTCGAAGGGTTCAAAGAAGTACGCCTATGTATGGTTCTATCGTTTTCCCGCGCTTTTTTAAAAATTGCCTCTATAGTTTCCTGGCCTTTTGAATGTTCAGTTGGAAAAGCTTGGCTCAATTTGGAATTAATCCTGCTTTAATTACACATCCAGCAGCCAGCAGTACCAGCTCAGGAACTCAAGGCCGTGCTTGGGCTTGCTGAACCTCAAGCTTTCACCAGAATAATCCGAATTCATCATCAAAAATTACTTTTGAAAACTATGTTATTCGCACATATGCACGAGAGTGAAATACGTATATTTCTGCAAGTTCATATCGACCTAATTACATTTATGACGATGCACATAGACGTATGTATGTACTTTACAAGCTTGGTCTCCGAAATCCTCACCGATGCAAGAGCTCCCAAGTTTGCTCTTCGACGAAGGCCTCCACCGGAGCGTAACATGATGATCTGTGTAATTAGATTGCTCAATCCATACTTAGTTGATTATTTTCGTTTGATGATCCGTATGGCGGAAAATAAGCTCTTCTCAAAATACGTATACAGTACCAAAGCCTTGAAGGCTTTGTCTGTCGCCCTTGCCATTCCCAGCGCCAGAGGCGCTGCTGCAATACTGTTCACATCAAGTTTCGTAATTTTGATGAAAAGTAACTTTTCATTTCGCGATGATAAATTTACCAACCTCCATAGAATCCAAAGCGTTTTTCTCTAGTTTCTGTATTACTTGTCATCAAGTTGTAAATCGAACACTATTGGAAAAGTATATTTCACGCTTGACTTGGCCCTTTGAAGCCCTCTGGACTTGGACGTATGTGTATGTGATTGCACCTTGGTCGTGCCTGCATAACTTTTGAAAATTGATTATAATTTCGCACGCTCCTTGCGCTCCTTTTGATGATGGAGACATCAAAAGACGCTATTCCGTTAATACCAACTCCATGTAATACTCGATCGGCTCATATTTCTGTTCTCTGAATGCAGCTTCCGCTCTATTTGCCAAATTGCCGAGTCTTGTTGTTACTCCAGCTCTTTTCAAAAGTTGCCATAGAGAATGAAGGACTAGCGAAGCGTCAACGTCGTCAATATTGGCGTCGCCAAAAATATATAAATATGGAATGACACCACTTTGCTTGCTCCTGCCTTCTTCTTTTTCGTGTCCACAAAGCCATAAAGTCATTTGATATTATACAAGCCGACACCGCTCCTGTATATATAAAGCTTTGGATACAAAAGAGAGAGAGAAATGTTGTTCAAGAAAAACGAACCATATTATGTATCCGAGGAAACAAGTCAAACGAAAGCCAACAACCGATAAGATGACTTGAGGCGAGCTTGGTACATATCAAAGTTATCCAAGTCGATCGAGCACTAGGCGTCTAGGACACTGGGGAACTTGGGCAAAAACTGTATATCAATTCAAGTGGCTCCTGCTTCCATTCAGTCAGAAGAGCTTAAGCCGCCGGTGTGTATGTGCATTTCAGCGAAAGCTCTTTTGCTACTTTTGGCTTTCACCGCCGCTCCGATGACGGTCCTGCAACCAGTGATGCGTGCCCGAACGCTATTTGAGCTTCGCTAGGTTTGGTGGACACTACTGGACTCTGGACTGGCAGGCGGCGAATTCCGTATTTTTTGCGGTCGTTCGAATAGACATGGTCAGTGAGCTAATGACACGGCACAGTTGTTACACATTGGCAGGGAAAAGTTGGCCACGTGGCAAACAAGTTTTTTAGTAGACTTTTTTTGGAAGCTGCTGATGAGATGTAAGCGCGAGATGCAATTTTCTCAAAAAGCGGATTTCAGCTTCCCTGTGGACCTCAGAATTAAATGGTCGAGGCTCCTCTTGAAGACTTGAACTTGTAGTTGGTATATATATTTTGCTTCCGCGGAGAAATATGATATCATCTGGGCCCCTGGTGAAAACTCCGGGTAACACTGAGAGGACCGTCGGGGAGTTGTAAAAGAGCACAAGACCTTGTTCAAGGAGCAAGGATATCTCTGCTTGCAAAGACGACGAGGATGATGATGTGTCTTGAATAATTACGGAAACATGTCGGATGAAATGGAAAGCAAGACTATGGTTGCCACAAGTAGACCTGGGAAAAGAACAAAAAGACCTCTGCCACTTTGTAAACCCGGAAGAATGAAAACTCCCGGGAAAAGAGTGTATATTTAAAACCAACTCGTCGTCGTCTGGAATCATACCCTAACTTTATATTTCATTCATGAACTTTTTAACTACAAAAGTGCAACATGAGCCATGTTTGCACAATGCCATTTTCTCCTTGTATATGGCGTAAAAGCTTATGGGCTCAAAAGCAGTAGCGACGGATTTTGTGAGTTGTGTCGAGACCGGAAGAAACTTTTGGCTTTTCTGGGCACTGCAAGAAGATTTTGGGAGAAAAGACTATGTTGGTTCATGAAGCTGAGGTCGTAAACCAGCATCAGGTCACCAGATTCACCAGATTACGTCCTCGTTTGCTGTGGGAATAAAGAGGTTTTGATGGCAGTTTTGCTGAGCAGGAGTCGGAATGATATTTGAGTGAAATTAAACCCTTGTAAAAGACATTGAGAATGACTGGGAGAAATGTGTAAGGTTGGTAGAGGTACCAGGGAAATCCAGAATGGAATTGCAATGGGATCATGTTATGTACAAAGACGGCGATTTCGCCCAAACGACTTGTCGCCAGAAAATGTAATGTGTGTAAAGGGTCTGGGGAACGAGATGGAAAATGGCGTCTTGATGATGACCTCGGCGCAGTTTCGCCCATTCGGAAGTCATTTTCCAGGCAATATTTTTCATATCTCAAGTTGCCATTTGCCATGTTGAATGGGCGTCGATGATGATGAAGGCAGTTCTTAGAAATGAACAAGCTTTGAAGTTCAGACTGAAGCGTTGAATCTGCTTGGCGTTGCTTTTGCGGACCTGGAGATTCATCGACAGAAATTGATTCAAAGGTTGTTGGGAACCTGACGAGGAAATCAAGAGGAGATTAAAAATTAGAGGATTTCGGATTCATCAGTATTTTTAGAAAAAGTTTCCTGAATTCGGCTTTTCAAAGTTGTGTGTGTGAGAAGAATGTGAATTTTTACACGTCTACAGACAATTTACCTATGTCACGTCTACAGACAATTTACCTATGTACTAATTGACACAAGAAAGATATTTAGCTTAAATTTTTTCTATTGAATAGCTCTTAAAACCTGTATATATAAATGCAAAACAAGGCTAAAACTGGAGACCAGAATAGCCACTTGCAAGTGTTTGAGCATAACCATCAATGGTCGTTGATGTGAACGTGATCTTTGAATTGGTAACGGGAAGTATAGTTGCTTACGGAAGACTGGTTATGGGAAATTTGCTCTCACTGTGTAAGAATTTTCCCCTGGAATTTCATCAAAACTTCCGGCCAAACTTTTTTATGAATCGCGTGAAAGGGTGGGAGTAGGCGGTTTTATTCGACATAATAAAAAGGAGAAAGTTTTCGAGAAAAAAGTTATTGGATGCAAATTTTTGTGCGAATTAGTACAGATGCGGTTTGCATGTGAGTCTGAGTTGGACTCGTTGAGTATCTCTGACTTTCAAGGGTCCATCAATGTTTTGAAGATTCTCTCTCACTTGAAGCCGGCACTTGAGCAAAAAATTAAGTGTATCTTGTCGTTTACAAAGGTCATCGTCAAGACAGTTTCATCTGTTTCAAAATGCTAAAAGTAATTTGTCGGCCCGCTTGACGGCGCCTCTGATGTCAAGTGGTTGACTTGTGTGAAGTTTCTACAGAAAAAGTGTATTTATATTTCCATTTAGGGCAATAACTCATTTTGTGACGTTTTTAAAATCAATCCAGAGTTAAAGATTTGGCATGAAAAACGGTTCATATACCAGTTTATCAACTAACTTGAAGGCATCTTCAATTGTGATGTGTGTCAAAAAATTACTAGCAGGCCTTCCATATGCATGTGTGCTATACGAGCAAATATTATGAAAATGTCATGTTAACAGCAAACGTTACATGTAACGTGAAGCGTGGAAGGGATAAAAAGACATGTTACCAGATGGTTCATGTCAACATGGCGTCGGCGGCGGCTTGAAGGCCCATCATTTGTACTTAATGTCTTTTGATTTTATACTTTTGTCTGCACCAACCAATTCAAACGCATGCATGACAAATCTGACTTTCAATTCACCTCAGTCCGTTCTAAAAGTACCGAATTTACCTGTTACATAGTTTTAGCGCCAAATTCAAATTTCTCAACTTCGAAAAATGTCTAGAAAGCAAAAATCTATGTAAAGGTGTTGCCCCATATTTTATTGATGACGGGAGGGAAACAGAAAAAATAGAATCAATTGCAAATCTTGTTCACCTTTTGCAAAACTTGCCGCCTTTGCTTTCTCACACTGGCTGTGGATGTGAGAGCGCCAAAAAATATTGGAATTTCTCCATCTTCTTGGTCTTGCTCCAGATCTCGAAAGATTTCCTAATTTAAAATGCATGGAAGCCATAGCATGTCTTTGGCTCATCTCGCCTATCCGACTGACTAAACTATGAAAGAACTGCCAGGTTTGCTATTTGAAAAGGGAGTCAGTATTCCTCGTGCTTTTTTATACTTGTGTGTGTTTTTGGTGGTACTCTTGTTGGAGGAGCGACTCGATTCATCCGAATGCAGATCACGTATTTATATTTCTGGCCCATATAACCTCGACACAAGTCTTCTTTGCTATCTGACAAGAACAAGACTGAAAATGCCACCACCTGTAAAATGTTATTTCAGTCGAGACGTGACCGAGTGAACGACTTGTATAAATAGTGGAGACTGCTATGCTGCTGGAGAATCCCAAAGATTCGATATTTCTGTAAGAATATAGTAGTTGTGAAATTCCGAGTACGTGTTCCGATCTATTCAATATGGGAGGAAATGACATGTTTCTCCAAAATTTCCGCTTTCATCTTCTCTTATTCTTGTTCAAGGGAAAATCGGGTTGCCGCTTTGGGTGAAATTCCGTATAACGTTATTCGCAAAATGGCAAACTTGTTTGCCTCTACAGCTGCTGCTTCCTTGTAAAAGTTTTTCGGTGTTTTAGCAAGTAATGTACTTGTGTAATCCGGATGAATTAAGAAAGAAGACCCAAGGCGGAAATGAAGAAGGAGATGTGTGTAAAGATGTGGGCTCGGCCGAGTTATCTTAATGAAAGACAAATTATGTGACGGGGCTCGTCTTGCTCTCTTCTTGTGCCGTCATAAACTGCCTGTCAGATCCACAATTTCTTGTTCGAATAGCTTTCTCAAAAGATAAGTTTTGACACGAGGAGAGCGAGAGAGATTCAAAGTTTTTACAGTCATTAGATAAGAAGAGCATGGCAAACAAGTTTAAAATGTCTTTTGCTAAAACAAGACTAAAATTATATGTACGGTGGACCAACCAATTTCAAGGAGAAATCTGGTCGTCTCTTCCAGAAACTGCTTCACTGCTTTTACCATCGCAAGAATCTCAACTTATATGGGCTCCCCATAAAACACCATGTTGAACATGAGAATGAATCACAAAAACCAAGAGAAAAAGTCCCACATGTATTCCTGTCAGGTAAGCAAAGACATTGTGATTCGTCATATGTCACCTGGACTCTGGTTTCCAGCTCCAGGTTCTCCAGGAGACCTGGACAATTTTTCGAATGGACCGAATACATTACGTGTTCGCCTGGAACATTATCCATCATTTACCCTTGAACTCACGCACTTTTCGTACATTTGGAAATGTCCGACATTTTATACATTACCCGATTCTGTAAGGCGGACGTAGACATATTTTGTGATTCTTGTCCTGAATTTCAGGACCTAAGCATCGTGGAACAAAACAAGCTTGACAAAAATACATAAGAGGCCATGTAATGTCCGGTACTCGCGTAAAAAGAGTGCTTTTTGAAATAGTTCAGGTGTTGAACGTGACTGATGACATTCTTGGGCATTTACACGGGTATTTTAGCAGTGCTGCCACCTGGACTCAGTCAATAATGTGCGCGTGTAAGCTCAAGCGCCAAGTTCAAACGTTCCCGGAATGTCAACTTGTTTTGTCTAGCCATTGAAATAGACCATGCGAATTTAACCCATTCTGGCAGGCTAGAACGTCAGAATCAAAGCGAATTCTCCGGCGTTCCAGACTCTGAGAGAATCTCTGGAATTTGCCAATTCCGAAGCCACACGATCTCTTGGTTCATTGGAACCTTTGAAACTTCGCCTCTACGTCAAGTTTAAGTGGACGAGCATCATCGGCTCGTGCAGTACAAAAAAGGACCATCAAGTATGTCTGGAACTTGTGCCTCGCCACCTGAACAAGGACGTCTAGTGGGGGCATTACATAATTAACATGAATTACACTGCAGTTTTGAATTTACCAGTGTTTTCCCGCCATAACCGTAAAATGTTAACGTTGTAGTAGCGTAATTCTCACCCTTTTGGTTGAAGGAACAAAGCCACCTGAGCCTTGGCAGGTTCAAAAACTGGCTCCAATTCACCCACCACCAACCAACAAGGGAAACAACAAACAAACAAGACAATTCATGCAGTAACAACGTTGCACACAAAATATCTTAATTGCATCGTATTTCCGGCTAGACAAAGACTGTAGTTGGACAATTGCTAGAAGAACACTGGTCTATTGTCTTCGCGTTGCATTTGCTTCAGTGCATCTTTTCAAAGTAGGAAAATAGCTCCGCTTTCAGAAACTTTTGTTGGCGTAAATTCTCTTGGGTATTTCCAATTTCTACCCTCTTTTTGCTAGTGCTACATGTTCCTTGTAATTAATTGTAATTAAGATTACTTAATTTTGATCAAAATTGGCGAGAGTTCTAGTACTCTAGTCTCTCACGAGCGGTCGCTTCTAGCTATTGAAACACACCACTTGAAACTCACCTCATTAAAAATTCTAGTCAGACTTGTTCTTCTGGTAGCTCCTTTGAACCTTCATTTGAACCAACAGCTTCACACGCTTTCCTGCCTGCCTTGATCGTGTCTTATGGCTTTTGATTCCTTTGGCAAATTACACAAGT
>JAQGBJ010003336.1:0-13038 GCA_034698345.1 Sphaeridia pumilis
CCAAAGTGTGACATTTGCGACAAGTCGATGGGGAGTGAAGCTGAGCTGACAAGTCATCGTAAACAAGTCCATCACATTGCCGTAGGACACAATACCAGTGCCACCCACGCTGGCTCCTTGAACAATACAGAAAGATCTTATGGCTGTGGGAGCAATAACAATGGGCCCAAAAGTGGACAAAAATCAAACCATCTTTTGAATACCAGTTCTGGAGGAAATGGCACCAGCAGCAGCATCATCCCCAATCCAAATGGAACCAGTTCGACGCCAAATCATCATCAAACACTAAGTCTTCTTTGTGCTTACTGTAACGAAAATTGCAAAAGCCGTTCTGATTTGGAGAACCATATGAAGACGCATCAGGTCGTGGCGACTGGGAAACACAAATGCAACATTTGCGACGAAGTCTGTCCCACAGCCACATTACTCGCTGAACACAAGTTGACACACTGTAAAGTCATTTCGGGAAACATCTGCGCCACCTGCAAGGTTTCAATTACATCCGAAGAATCATTTTATTTCCATATGAAGCAGCATAGCGGGGGAAGTTGTGCCTTAGCCAACGCCACGGCCAACAATAGCAATGGTTCCGATCACAGCAGCAACAACAACAGTTCCACCACGCCACCAGGGGGTACCAAAGACAGCAACTCTTCCGGGACATCCAACAGTAATAATAATAATAATAATAATAATAGCAACAATAATAATAATTGTTCCCCGACAAGCGGAGCTGGTGGTGCTGGTGGTGGCAACAGTTCAAATGCTACTCAGACAGCCGGGTTACCTACAAACTGCATTGTTTGCCGTCAAACCCTCATGACAGATATCGAAGTCCAATTGCATGCAAGATTCCATACGAGGCAAGCTGGCAGCAGTGACATGAAGAGCTTGATTTCTCCGAACTCTGCTGCGACCTTAGGCCAACGCTTAGCTGCGGCAGCGGGGACGTCGGGATTGACGGGAGTCGGTGCCTTATCGATGATTCCCTCAATTCTTAATAACAATACATTGGCATGCCTCAGCTCCACCGCGGGCTTTGGCTTGACGTCCGCGACTTGTTCGACGGCCTCCAGCCTCGTGTCTCAGTGTGTGGTTTGTCTCAAGACGACGACGGATGAAAAGACATCTCCTTTTCCCTTTCTCAATGGTTTGACGAATGGAGTGCAAAACTATGTCTGTCAGACCTGCTATTCCAAAAGCTCAATTTCCCTCCTGACGTCTCAATCTACGGGCTCACCACGGAAAAATGTCAAGTCATTAGAGTCGCCGTCAGAAGAAGAATCCTATCACCAAATCGACACTGCCAATATCAACATCAACAATAAAAGTCGCATTATCCCATCATCCGCCACGTCGCCAAACTTTGCTCCCATTTGTCTCGTTAGCACTGGAGGCAGCAACGGAACCAGCAGCGGTCGCAGCAGCATCGCCAGCAATGCCAGCTCTTCGGCCACTTTCCCCAACCATAATCTCAGCAACAGCGCTAATAATAATAACAACAACAACAACCACAACGGCAACCCAACAACGCCACCTCGATCATATCAATGTATCAAATGCCAAATGAGCTTTGGAAGTGAAGACGAAGTACAAGCTCATGTCGCCACTCATCTCATGAATGAAGGCTCCAATCATGAATGTCACCTCTGTTCTCACGTCTTCTTCGACTCGCCCCTCAAGCTCCAAACACATCTCATCGAACACACCTTCGAAGGCTGCTCTGCTTTCACCTGCTACATGTGCAGCTCCAGTTGGACCTCAGCCAAGAAACTTCAAGAGCACATGGTCGAACACGGACTCCACTCCCGGCCCTACGACTGCAACCAATGTCACCTCAAATTCTTTTTCCGGGCAGAGCTCGAGAACCACATTTTCACTCATGAAGACATCAAAAAGGCTATCATCGAAACAATCTCACCCTCCTCGGCGGCAGCATCCCCCTTTTCCTCCAACCCATCCCTCGGCCTCATCGACAGCAACGCCAGGAACGAATCCCCTACCATCAGCAATAATAGTCTTTCCCAAGAAGCCATCAACTATCATCAAGCCCTCATCGCTGCTCACAAAGTCACTGCGTCCCATTTGTACCGGAGTCATTCAACGTCCCCCGGCTCTCCACCCCTCTACAAGAAAAAGACTTCCATCAACAAGAGCCACAGAAAGCCTAAAAAGTTCTTCTACAGGTCAGATGACTCTGACGAGGAAATGGAATCAATCACAATTAAAAAAGAGGTTCAAGACCCCGATGAGGATTCCGATACCGGCATCATCAACCATTGTTCTTCTGACGCCAATAAGCGACCGGATTCTCACTTGTCTTCCGAAGAATCCACCGATGCTACTTCTACTACCCCAACCAACACTGCCATCATCAAGGCAAAATCGCCATCCTCCCCATCCCCCACTCCTTTGACAAGGACCCCACTCGAACTGGACAAATTCGAAGGCAGAGAGTCCTTGAGCGTCACGTGAAATTAATTCAATCTAATATAGACGACGACGATGACTCTATAAACATTCAGGCATATCAATCTCTCATTGTAGGCTAATAATACGTAGCATCAAAGTCAAAGTATTATCAAGTCTGATTCATTTTTACATTCAGTAAGTCGCCTCTCAAGAATATAGAATAGTAATAGGCCAATTGTTTTTTCAATTTATGCGTAACATGAAATCCCTAGTGGAATCTTTCTAGCGGTTCAATCTTTGACCTTTGATATTCGCCGATTCACTCGACTGCTTTTTATGTATTGTCTATGCGCTATGCAGTTGCATATGTCCGCTATCAATGATGAGGAACAAACTATTTTGTACATAATTTTATAAAAATTCTGCGAATACCTCTCAACAACAAAGCATATTCTTTAGCAATGAGAATCTTGTACTTAGTAATTATATTATGTACAGTATTTAAAGTTTACTTGCAGCTTGAGATCAACTGGTTGTATTGATCGTCTCATGTACGCCTTTGGCCTGGATTGAAAGGCAATTTAAGTTTGCAAACTGATTGTTATGTATATACAAGACTTGTAATATTTAATGAATCTGGTCCGCGTTAACGCGAAAGAAGGTTCCGAAACAAGTGCTTTGAGAACAATCTTATAGAAAATGTTAGAACGTGTGAATGTCCAACTTTGTTACTCCAACGAGAATTGTAAAAAGGTACTCCGGAGGCTAGTTTCTCAAGTGCTAAGAAACTTTAAACGTAAGTTGTTATTTGTTATAATTTGCTGTTGGTTTTTGCACTGCTCGTTCCCCTCATATCTAGACCAACTGTTAACGTTAATTGTCACTGTCAGTATCTCTGACTGCGAAAATAAAAGCGGAGTTTGAAGAATGAGAAAACATACATTAATTAGCTTTCATGCTGCATGATTCTAAACGCCATAAAATGGAATAGCACAGAAAAGAATTTGCAAAATTTTTAAACGTTTACGTCGTAGCGTGTAGGGTATTCCACCACCAGGCGATTCCGCTATATTCAATAAAAAAACCCATCGAGTTGCAGAGACATGCCATCGAGTACACAGCAATTGCGGGAAGGCATGAATGCTTGTTGGTGCAGAAGCGGTTCGGGCCGTCAAAAAACACGTGCGTTCAGTTCGGAGAAGCATTGAACAACAGGTCAGAACATTGTTCCTAGAAGCTTATTCCAAAGTCCGAAGTTCCAAATAGGTACTGGTGGTGGATGCTATCAGAAGTCATCATAGTAAGAGGTACAGTTGAATTTCAGCAACTTGGGAGTCATGGCTCATGAGGTCAAAAGCTTAACCAGTTACAGGTGTTAAGATCTTGTTTTGGCTCTTGTAGCAAGTCAGTTCACGCAATCGCCATGGGCAAGTACAAGGGAAAGAAGCCGAAATTTCGGACTAACCCAGTGGGTCTTGAAAGCATGAAAGAAATTCTTCTGAAGGCGGAAGAGACGGATTTCTTGGAGGCTACCAAAGATTCTGCTTTCGCTGGGAACTTGATGGATCAGGTAGAATGTCAATAGCACTAGGGTATTATTTTACTATATTTGATGAAATTAATTTCTTGTGAATCCACTTTAGATCAAAAGCGTCACTGCGGAAGAGCGAGACAGTGGTCTGAACTCTTTATCCATATGCTGCCAAAACAAGGAGGTGTTACAGACTCTGCTCAACAACGATCTCGTCAAAACGGTCGCACCCCTTTTGCTAGACCAAAGTTCCATGGTCCGACATTCAGCAGCAGGAGCTCTTCGGTAACAATTGTGGTTGTCTTCTTAGGCCTTATAATTGCGAGACCAAGACATTCTGAATGAGTAATTGCTTTGTTCCACAGAAACATGAGTTCCTTGAACACTGCCATTTGTGATTTGATGGTCGAGCAGGATGTTATGACCCCTTTGTTGGCTCTCTTCAGTCAGGTTAGAAATCAAAATAATACGAATGTAGCTATCTTAGAAGTATTCCTTCGAGCTGTCCGTAATAAGGATACAAGTATAATGTTTAATATTGTATAATTACCTGTTCACAGCACTACGCAAGTGCTTGGAGCCCTCGGAAAGCTGTAGCTGGGAAAGTCGATTCTGATTCTGGAACTTTTATTCAAGCAACAACTCTGTTGTGGAATTTGTGGTATGCTTTAATTACTTTTCAGTGGAGTATGGAATGTATGTAGTGCTGTCGCATGTTTTCATAAATCGTGCTCTGATTGCAGTGAGCAGAACGAACAGGCGGTCAAAATTTTGAGTCAGAGTTGCATTATAGATTCATTTGTACGGTACCTTGATCCTAAATCATTTCCAATGGATGTGGTCTTGCCCGTAGGTAAGACGTCATAGCTGCAAAGCAAATGTCGTTTTGAATCGAAACATACACTTATAAGCTTCAAATCTTCTTTCAGCTCAGCTGTTCAATACCGTCTGTGAAGACAATGCCGACGTTCGCAAGCTGATGGTTCATTTGAGACCACGCCTGGAGGAGATGATAGTTGACGATGATACTTCCAGTTACAAATTGGCTCAGCTTAGGGTTCTTTGTGTTGGTTAGTAGTTAAGCATGCATGGTTTTCGATCAATATACGAATCAAGTTAAAGTTAACTAACTAAAAGGTGGCCATCTTGTTACAGGAACCTTACTAAATGCACAGTTCAAGGATAGTCCTATTACCCCAGATCGGCTAGCATATTTTGCAAAATACCTATCTACTGCACTCGGATCTAGGCTAGATTTGGAAAAAATAGTGGTCAAAGCGAATTCCGAGGACGTAAATGGCGATAGTACGAAATCGCATGCCGTTCCGTCATCTGGCAACACAGAAGTAATGGATCAGAGCGGTTGTGATGATACGCGCAGCTTAGATGAATGTGAAGAAGCGGCTGCATGGTTGAACACCCAGACATTGGCTGTTACGATATTGTCAAATATTCTGGTTTCGGACGAAGACTGTGAAGTTTCTGATTTCGACAGCGAAGACTCAGGCTCCGAGAGCTTCGGTGATGGGGCGGACGAAATGGACTATGAAGATCACAATGACGTCATTCCTGAAGAGGTATGTGAACTTGACTTGGCTTGAGATTTGGCTTCGTTGACATTTTGACTATATGTTCATGTGGAACTAGGTTGTTCAGATTCTTGTAACGGAACATGTTCCAGCAAATGTTGTAAAATTGGCCATGATGTACAACAAAGCTTTTGATGCTATGCAAAGCACGGAAAAAAGTTCAAGGCTAGTGAGATTAGTCCGCCAACTACATATTGCAAGCTTGTTGTGTTACCAAAATATTGTGGAGTTCTTGACTATCGAGCAGATAGATAACGATGAAACCAATGCTTTACTCAGCCACCTACCCAGCGTCTTGGAAGATATAATGAAAGGTCAGAATGCCAATTTTTTGCATGTTTCGTACTTCAGCAGAATACTACATCAAGTCTTTCAATTCACAGGAAACTCTCATATTAATCAGATAACATTGCTAGAAGCAATAACGTCAGTAATGAGGGCAATTTTACAAAAGTGGGCCGATAGCAAGGTGTCAAAGCCTCTCTCATGGCTCAGCGTTGGGGCAAATCAGGTAAACTTGACAGACAAGACTAAGAAAAATAAATTTTCGTTCTTTGATCGGTGGTTAATAATTCAAATGTTTCTAGACTTTCGAAGAGGTTTACCAAAGAGTAACTGATGCAAAAATCAGAACTAATATTGTCAAAATTATTGGATGGTATGGTGTGTTACTATCTCGACAAAACATGAATGGAACCGATGCTGATGCCTATGTGAATCAGCTGAGACAAGTCGGCGAGTTTCTGTTACAATGTGCTTGCGATATCGCCGAAAGGTCCTCCGAAAAGTTATCAATTGCAGCTGAAGCGTTAGACTCTTTATTTGATGTGTTTGCTGAAGATGACCACAACCGAATCCTGTCCGAGTTGAACTGTACCGAAAGACTGAGGAAGCTTCAACCCCAGTTTAAAAAATATGTGAGCAAGAATATCTTCTGATTGCATTATTGCATCCTCAATCTTTTGATTATGATATATCTAACCATTTTGTTCAACCCTAATAGGTTCATAATCAACGCCGTGAACTGAAGGAACACAACGCAATAATTCAGACAGCTAAAGATAATCTAGCTCGATTTATTATTTACAAATCAAGATTGGGATGCTGACGTGTAAAGCTACGGTATTACATTATATTCCAAGTAAATATTCTAAGGAAACTCAACGTTTTCCCTGGCCTTTATGTTGGCTGTGTCCTGTGTTAGGTGTCGGATGATTCCGATTCCGACAGCTAATGACCACTGTTTGATAAGAAAAAGACCATCAGCTTCAGAAGAATATGCTTCAGTTTGCAGAATTCAACTTCAAGTATTAAAACGAGCCCGCATTTAGGTTCATACATAGTGAATTGTATTCTAGGCTCCTTCTCGTTATCTTATTTTTCCCGAGCATGAACCACGTTTTCTTGAATCAATACTTACGTTTGCCAAGACTTATCTTTCTTAGATATCATTGGTGACATCCAGGCAGTCTTAAGTTCACAACAATGTCAGCGATAACTCTTTAAAGCTGCAGATAAGCAAAGCCCGTTGTATCGCCAGCCAGCAGAATGAATGATCCTTTTGATACAACACATACGCCACATGTCTTAAGCAACTTGGATTTGTTGGATAGCAAAATGATCTGAGACATCGAAACTGACCACTTTAGTAGGATCTTTTTATTCGTGTCGATCTGAGCGCATGGGTGACAGCAGTGCTGCGTTTTAATTTCCTAGATCTCACGTGCAAGTGCAACAATGGCGAATTTTTGTCGGTGGTGTGCGGGACTGTGCGGTATGATTGTTATAGCTGCTGCAGTTGCCGGAGGAGTGTTTTACTTGTACTTGGTGAGTTCAAAGAAATTCGGTTCGTAAAGAAAATCCCGACTACGTTTCTAATCCCTTTTTCGGGTGCATTATTGCAGGTTCATAAACGCGACAATGGTGGCAGTGAGAACTTACCTTTCAACGCTACGGTAATTCCTACGCTTACAGCCAACAATGACTCAAATCATATCAATACTAACCTTACTAACACTAAGCAGGTACATTGCTAACTAGCCCAAGATTCAAGCCTATAAGATATAAGCTTTTGGGCATTTATATAATTCATTTCTCTAAAATTCGAAACTATTTTAAAGGGAATCCACGGATGGGCCGCCCTCCCGCAATTTGAGAAAAATTGCAGCTATTACTGGGCTGGACAAGATAAGGAAGGAACACCAGGTAAGTTCAACTGTCGCTTGTTAAGGTTCACTGGTGAAGTAGTAATGACTGACGAATTTTCCACTGTTTTCAGTTTGGTTCTTCGATTACTCCAATTGCTTGATCGCAGAAGTACTTAATCAGGAGCTTCAATCATCGTTCGAGAATTACATTTCACAAATGATTTTCAGAGTGAATTGCAGCATGGCCATGAGTGGAAAAAATGACTGGGCTCTTGTTTCTGACATGGGTGGAGATCTTAAAATCGGTGGAAGTAAGAAATGTTCTATTTGATAATGTTCCCAAAATGTGTGACGAACTGCTCAACTCAATGTTTGAAACGTTTTACACAGATGCCCTTTACGTGCATAGCCTCTTTAGAAAGTTCAAGTGCTTTTCGAATAAGATGAAGTATGGCCTTATTTTCGACTGTAAGATCATTAAAAAGATATAAATTGGAAAATTAATATGATGTGTGGTTTGTAATATACCTATTTTTCAGCGGACCAAAGTGCTTTTGCCCAAATGGCTCTTACAGCAATTCGTTGGATCATTCCAGCCGCTGCCGACCGAACTGTATTTCTTAGTAAAAGTACACCCAAAAGTGAAGTTGAATCTGAGGTTAGCAAACGAATTTCATCTAATCAACTGCCACCAAAATACGGAGGTGTGGAAGGCTTTCGTGCACGCGTTTCCTACGAGGATGTGAAGAGTTTGGACTGTCCGGATGTTCCCGACTTCACGGACAAGTTAAACGAATGTAAGACCTAGTCCAAGTAGTATGTTAGAGGTGGATAATTTTAACGCGCAAAATCGATCTGTGATGTGTGCTTCCAAGTCATGCCGCGCTAGTAGTAAGTTGATTGTCTGTTGATAAACTGAGAAGCTGAGCTACTTAACAAATAAATGAAGCGTATCTTATCGTCGCTTGTAAAGTTGTAAAGAATATTGGCTTTGCCAGGCATGAGTTATCCACAGCGTCAATCAAATACTTGTAAAGCTCTTGGCTTGATATAATCGCCATCAAGAATATGTTTCTAGTTCCGTGTGAAGAATTTTAAAGATTTGTGGACATTCAATCAAACGTTGAGGATCTTCAGTCAGGAGAAGGAGCACATGATGTCCACTTTCAGCTTTCATGTGTGATACCACAGGCTACTTTGTTGCTTGTGGACGAATCCTCCCACTTTTCAATATTGCCTTTTGTCTTTTTAACGTTGATTCACGAAAGTATTGCATCGCTGGGGTATCTATTTGGATTGCAAAGGCAAAATCACCGAAACACCATTTCCAAATTATGCACTATAAATTATACATGTAATCTTATGATTCATTAAGCAAGTTATGAACCAAATGGGATGTTGGATGTAAAAACGTACGGAGCGAAACGTCGTAAAAACAATCTCAGAGGCAAATTGCCGGTAAGAAAATTCATCGTTTGAAAATCGCCGCGAAAGCGATTCAAAACATACGACAAAAATATTTAAAAAGCTGAAATTGAAAGCATGTACACGCGGTTTATACGTTGTTGTTTGATTTCGTTATATAGTTCGGTTATGTTTGACTCGAAATATCGGATGCAGTAGGTTAATTCTAGTTATCGTAAGGCAAGAATCAAATCAACAACTCATACTCCAGAAAGAAGTTAACTTACAGCGTCAGCGACAGCGACACCGGCAAAATGGTAAGAATTGTAAATCTTCGTGCATCTCATTCGTGAACTGAAACTGCCCAGTATTCCTTATTCGGCCAGTAACAGTCATCAGATTTAAATTCTTTTGCAGGACCGAGGAGAAAAACGGCAGAATCATTCGCACTATGATAATGATCAGGATCAAAAGCGTCGCCGCGAAGGTATCGGACCGGTTGTTGCCAAACATTACAATGAGCTGGAAGAACGTGGTATCGAAGCTAGAAGCTTCTCGGATATATTCCATATGCGCAACTTCAACAATTGGGTCAAAAGCACGCTAATCAGTAAGTCACCAGCTATAGTTGATGTCGCTTACAGTGTTCCAGTATGACATTCTTCAGATATTTCCTCTGATCTAGGTGATGTCATACAACGCATGAACCGGCCTAGATACAGCTTAACTGTTCTTGACATGTGCTGCGGCAAAGGAGGCGACATTCAGAAATGGATTAAAAGCAACGCTGTGCGTCATGTCATTTTCGCGGACATTGCTGGAACCAGCGTCGAACAGTGTGAAGAGCGGTACAATACATCTCGCCGGTATCAAAGCTCAAATATTTTTAAAGCGGAGTTCATTACAGCAGATTGCACCAAGGTTTGACGCCATAAAGCCGTTTGAAAATTACATCAGTCAGTAGTAAAATGCAGGACTAGTATCTAAGGTGTGTTTGTTCCAGGAACGGTTGCGAGGAAGATATCAAAACCAGGGGATACCGATCGATCTAGTCAGTATTCAGTTTGGATTCCATTATTCTTTTGAAACTCTTGCACAAGCCCAGATAATCTTGAAAAATGTTTCTGAAAACCTTGTTATCGATGGTTACTTCGTTGGGACCATTCCCAATGCTAACCGAATAGTGTAAGTACAAACATAATGTTTCTTGCTCCTAATTGTCGAAAACCTTAATGCTTCATGCTGACTTGAATTTTTTTAATTTGCTCAGGAAGCAGTTCCAAGACGCAAAATGCAAGACGTTTGGTAACGATATCTATACCATCAATGTGGAAGCTACCGAACCTTTACCGCTGTTCGGGGCAAAATATACCTTTCAGTTAGATGAGGTAGTGAATTGCCCGGAATTTCTTGTGCATTTCCCTTGTTTCGTCGAGTAAGCTTTGTTCACTATTCATGGTTCTTCTTATAACATGTGCAAAGTCTAGTACGGTAAATAATTCAATATTCCTTTTTAAATGGATTCTTTCAGATTGGCTAAACGTGAAGGTCTGAAGCTAGTCTTTCACAAAAATTTTGATGAGTATTTTTACGAAAAGAAAGACGAAGGAGAATTCTTGCTCAACCGGATGCAAGCGCTGAATGTAAGTATGGTTGTCGCGATTCCTATGTCGCTTTTGCAGAATCTCTTCGACATGCATCACCACATTGTATGTTTTCAGAAATACCCCTCTGGTGAGGAACAAGCACCCGATGATGACTATCTTCATGCCTCCAAGTTCTTAGATGAGAATCCAGAATTTGGAACTGTTGGTACCTTGCCGAAATCTCAGTGGGAAGCCATTTGTCTCTACACTGTGTTTTGTTTTCAGAAAGTTAAGGTTTGATTTACATTGCCAGACTGAATAGATACTGATGATAACCTTGAAACTGCTGCTTACTGTCCATTGTTACTGTACATAGATACAAAATATGTATTTCCAGTACTACTAGGGCTCTCGTCGCTCCTAAAAGAGTCAAATTCTCTAACTATCGTATGAAGTGTATTTTATAACAGCGCCTGTTGCAATAACTGCACATTTATGAGCTAACGTGTTAGCAGTTTGTTTGACTCTATGTGAATATGTTTGGTACTTGATCAACAGTTTCCTTTTTACTTGTTGTTAACCACGGAAAGATAAGCTTTCACCGATTTTACTATTTTTCAAAAGAGTAATTTTAGATAGATCTGTAGACATAGTGCAGTGACTTACGAAAATAAAAAACAATTATTTTTAAAGTATTGCTTAGTCTTTGAAACCAGGTAAATTCGTAATTTGTTGTAAAGTTATGAATAACGTGCAGTTGTTTGACCCATTGAGTCATTAACACGGTTAACGCAAAAATATGGATGGGCGTACTTGGAATCAAGAACCCGATTACACACAGTGTGTATGTGTGTGCAGATGATCAAATAAGGTTTCGCATTTACGCCAGCAGCACATGGCTAATCTAGCATTAATCATCCGTGTCAATGAACAGCTAGAACAAGTAGAGAACAGGTGTTCAGTTAGAAAGACTGGTTGCAGGTTGTGATAATTTGGTTTGATTTCGCCACAAATTGCTTCCAAACCGGCCGTTTGAACTCCAAGAATGGGCCGTCTCATTACTTGAATGATCATGCCCCTGACCTCTTGTCCTTACTTCGGTTCTTGCCAAGGAAAACGTATACAGCTAACTCATTCATCCACACGATTGATTCGGTTCTCACAAGATCTCTCTCGACCCCGCAGCCAGTTGCATATTTATAATTTAGATTACACCCGATCAGAATTGTGAATGAAAAAGTTAAAACGATGCCGAGAACGAGTATTCGGGATGAAAGACGTTATGGTGGACGCTGACTGTGAATTACATCAAAGAGTCTTTTCTCAGCGAACATGTTCAGGAATCATTGGCCAGCGGTAGTATTGACCTGTTCCACCGACCCGGCTCTACAAGATGGCAGCCCGGCAGTTTAAATGTTTCTTCTTGTTGAGTTTGCGGCAAACTGGTTTCACAGCCTGGAGGTTAGGCCGTTGAATCCCAAGCAAGTTCATTTATATTAAATCCAATGCATCTTCTCAACCAGCCAAGAGAGGCAGGAAGAGTTGGCAGAATCTCGTAAGAAAAATCCCCACCAAATAATCAAAGACATGTCGTTTAAAGGTAAAGATGGAAAAATGAGTAAAATTTACATGCGTAAGACAGAAAGATTGAAGGTTGAACAAGTTGAAAAGGACGGTGGAACTTGTTGTTGCGCCAAAGTGGAAAGCGCGCTGCAAACGTCCACGAAGAAGAAGAAAGACGGGGATCGCCGGGATCGGCCGGCGCAGCGTTAATCGTCTTATTCGGCAATCTGGGAGTCTGACCTGCAGATCCAGAGGAGCCCGTACACTTTTGCATTCATTATTCGAGTCAGATTGGTGGTTCTGAAGAAGATTCTGATAAAGATTTCGGATGAGGCCAGTGACCTGCGCAGCGTCCTCTTGGCCTCTGGCTCGACCACCGAAGGATGTAATACAACAAGTTGGCATTAAATGCAGTTAGGCAACGGACCCACCGGCTCCCTACCCTATTATTTTTCCCAACATGTTTCAAAAGGTACTTACGAGAACCTCGTCGTCTTTCACCAACCACCTGTATGTGCATACAGACCCGAAAACTTGTTACCTTCATCGACAGCGTCTCTGTCCGTTCCGTATTTCCATGCCATGGCCGTCCGTCGGTCGCATCAGGAAGGAGTTCGAAGAAGAGCAGCAGCAGGCCTTTCATTTGACCAAATTCAACGCTGTTGACTCGCTCCTCCCGCCTTTTGTCAGCCTGGAATATACATACGTATCGTTACTTAACTGTCGGCCCGAAACCCCACCTTTAAGGTCGGACTTTTGATGATGATCAGGAATCAAACTTTGTCTGACTATATAAGACATGGCTT
>JAQGBJ010003337.1:0-13036 GCA_034698345.1 Sphaeridia pumilis
GAAGATGGAGAGGTTGGTTAAGGAGCGTCCAATTAAAGATGGTCATGTCTGCAAAAATGCCGCATTTCCAAAGGCACATTCTCATGAACCATGTATCTTTTTGCTTGTTCTTCTCAATGGACAGGTGTGTTAGGAGCATACGACGAAGGTTAACTTGTTATTACTACTCGATTCGATGCAAACGGATGGAATGTTCGCTCCTGCACGTGAAAGCAATCAGTCTCATCTCAGTCAATGCAATGGGACGAGGAGGAAGCAGTCAGTCAGAATATTCGCAAGGGGTTTGCAATATCCAATGTTTACTAATATACGAAAGACGAGGGAAATTTTTAACATGGAAGCAAGGAATGCAGTCGTACAATTTGGATGGACGAACTGTATTGGAAAAGCTTGATATTTTCTCCTTGAGTTGGTTCAGTCAGTTCACCTGCCGTCGCTTTTCGAGTTGGACGCTTAAAGTGTGCTGAAGAATCTACTGTCAGGCTGTCAACAAGGTGAAGGTTGGGACGGAGATAATCATGTATTGTTTAGTAGGAGTTGGTTGCTGGAAGTACACGTGACTGGAAGTCGACTGGAAGCCAGTCAATGTGGTGAACCATAAGTAATTCCAGTGAACTCACAACGAGTAGTTACTCAAGGAAAGTTTGGAAGCGGAAAAAGTTGAAAACGCTGCTGCTGCTGGAGTTGGAAGAGGAGGCAGGAGAGTTGAGTGGGAAATCCCAGCCTTTCGCAACGCTGCGCTCTCAGTCAGTCAGTCAGTGAATCAATCGACGCTGCTGGAGACAGGTGTGTGTACTGGAATATTCGGATTCGCAAGTGTTGTGCAGGTCACATCACAGGTGCGACACAAGTTTCGTTTTTGTTGACACAAGTGTTTTAATGGAAATCTATTAAATGTCAACCAGGTGATTTGTGGTGTTGGAAAATAGTTTGATTTTATATTTGGAATACAAAATGCATCTTAAAGTGCTAACACTCAACTTCACGGTGCCGCAACCGTACTTCAAAAAACGCAAGGCGAGCTTCAATATCGTTCAGTGTACACCGGCGATTCATCCAGAGGTAAACGAGTTGGAGTTTGTGTTTCTATCGATTGTATAAAAGTGAAGGAATATGGAAAGGTCAGGTGATCAAGGAGGAGGGAAGGAAACTCGAATGGAAATTTACAAGGTTGGAAAGGTCAGCAGGTTCGAGTGGATGGAGACAGCTGATTGAGAATAGGATTTATAAAGGATTGGCTTTTAAGGGCCAATCAGGTCATTTGATCTTAAAGGCTATGACGAGCCCTTTTTGAAAGCTTTGGCTCTGACTGAGTGAGCAGATTATGTCATGTCAATAAGACTAATCGCTCATCATAGTTAGTCGTCAAGGTGTAAAAATACAGCTCGATTATATGTTTTTAAATGTTCAAGCGAACATGTTTTATTAATTGAATGACAGGTGTAATGGAGGAAGAGTGATGATGATGAGGGCTTTTGCTGAATGATTCTGAATATGTTTATATTATGTAATTATCCAAGAAGAAGCTGGATTTGCGAAGGTATATACTGCGAAGGACGCGGGAAATAATGTTGTTGGCGGTGAGAACCAAGTGAAGGGACTGATTAGGAGGATTGCATAAGGCTGGCGGTTAAGTACACAAAGGCATCTAATTGTTGTTACGTTGGTGGTGCCAAAGGGTTGAAGGGTTGGTGAGAAATATTAGTCTCAAGTGAAGATTTTGAATGAAATGATATGAGTTGATGAATATTATACGAAGGCGAGAGGTGATTATATGGCCGATTAATCTGCACGTCTGAGACTGACGTTAATTAACAGTTTAAGAATGGCGGTGGGGATGAGGAGGAGATGCATTAATGCATTAACATTAAAATTTGATGTGGGAGGAGGTGGAGGTGGAGAAGGTGGAATTGCATAAGAAACAAGTAAATGCGAGCGAGGAGGAGTGTGATTGTTTTTAATTGAAAAGATTGTTCGTGTGATAACAGGTGGGTTTGCATTGGAGATTTTCAGGTTGATTAGTTCAGTAGTTGCCATTTATAGAGAGCAGAAGTTAAGGTTCAAGAGTGGGACTGAGAGACAGGTGGGCGTGGCTTGTGGTATTGAACCAAGATAAATTGGGTCTAGGGTTCAAATGAGGAATGTTGATTCAGAAGAAGGCACAGTTGAAACCTGAAGCCGAAACTAATGGTAATGGGCCTGCAACTGGAGAAGGATTCGTCTGCTTCTGAATTTAATGATTTCAATATTGTGTGAACGGAGATTTAATGGGATGATGTGAAGATGACCCGAAGAAATGTTGGCGAAATTCTATTGTTAAAATATTCTAGAAACAAGTTTTGTGGGAATGGCTTTAGATTCTAATGCTATTTAATGCTACGTACGATGATAAAGTCTCTGTTTGAATTTTGATATAATTGTGATATTAAATGACAGGCAAATGTGCGAGGACAAACTGTGGAATTTTGGTTGATTTGATATGATTGTGAAGCAGGTGTTTGGTTGCAAAGGTCAAACTGATAAACAGTGAAACATTGCGAATATTTCATTCAAGGATCAAGGTCGATCAGCTTTGTCGTTTTTCTACTCACTTAAACGGAGGTTTAAAGCGGCAGCAGTTTTACCGACTTGTGTATTTACTAACGGTAAACCGGCGGTTTTGCAAACGAGATTTTTGCGCGTGACGCATAAATCAGCATGAGGATTTTTAACTGACTACTGACTGAGGGAATACCTGAATTCTGAATATATAGTTTGTTGTTGTGGCCATTTATCTCCTCGTTGTTTCGCTAATGTATTAATGGGACAAGCGGCAAAGAAAGAGGACCGGCCGGAATGCAGTTGGTTTGGTTTCAAAAAGTCAAGTTTGCCGGTCAGTATCGAGTCGTCGTTGAGCGAAAACAGGTATTTCTCACTATATTAAATGCTTACTTACTTGAGTCACTTTCTGGTCTTCCAAGAACATTTTAAAGACCTTGTTAAGTTAAAGAGGTGTGTGTAAATGAGCTGGGATTACCAACTGCCACAAGCCGGTGTTAAGCGCCTTTAAACAAGCTGATTTTGTCAACTTTTCACTTGTTGTTGGTGACCGGATGACCGGAAGTGTTGATTATGTTGAGATTTGCAGAAACGGAAAGTTGAAGAGACTTTGATGAGAAAAATGTCATTTTAATCCGATTTCAAGTAGAGATTTTTAGGCGAGTTCAACAGTTTGTGTGAGTTGTGTAAAAAGGAAATTGGATTGCGAATTGAGAATACTGTAAGACTTTAAATGGCTTTTGGGCCGAGACACGCAAAGGCTGTGAATTCAAGGTCAGTTACATAGCTAACAACGATAGTTAGAGCAAAATTGCGAAAATTGTCTCACACGCTACCTCAGTCAGTTTGAACGTTTTGAAGTGAAGATGAGCGCTGGCTGCGCTGCGCGCTGGAAGGAAGCGCTGCTGGTTGATGATTGTGAATGCTGACTTATAGTTAAAAGTTGAGTATATTGTGGGAATGATAAGTTGGAATGACATGGGAATTGTATGTGATTTAAGTGAGTGATAATAGAGGATAGAATTCGCTTGAACAACCAAACCCAGTACGAGTTTCAAATTTACTTTTTTCAAGTTGATTCCTATCTGCTATTCAGTCGCTTTGGTGGCAGTGAAAGTCAGTTTGAAAATGCGCCATGGGCTGTAAGCGTACGTTGGATTGAGTACAGTTGGTTGGTTTATTACGGAACGCGACCACATGTGCTTTATGAGGCAACCAATTATAGGACAATCGAATGGCTTTTGTGGAATGTGCGTAAGCGTCAACAGGCTTTCGATCAGCAGAAGTTGAAGTGCGCTGAATCATCATCACATGACAGCGAAGCGCTGCTGATCATCTTGGTTTCAGAGTCACGTTTCGTCAAATGTCAACAGGGAATGCAATCTGACAGCGACGCTGCGGCTGACTAGAAGCTAATTTGGCCATTGCGTTAGATGTAAAAGCGTCATCATTAGTTTGACCCCTTCCAAGCGTTATTTGAAACATGCACTGGCTGATAATAAAAATACTGACTGAAGAACATGACGTCATTTTGAAAGCGTAGGCATTGCGCTGCGATACTGCAGTTCAGGAGTGTGTTTTAATATTACTGTACGCTTGATGACGTATTGTTGTTGTTGATTGAAAAGCGTTTGTTGATGCCCCAAGCGTTAGTGCGTAATGGGCGCGGATTTTTGATTGTTCCTCAGGTGGAAATGCTAATGATTTGGTGGGTTTTGCAAAGACGAAATAATCTCTTCTTGTTGTCCGTTGTTATTGTTGCCAATTATGGAATTATGACGTCGACAACAATGCGAAAATGGTTTCGTAATAAACTGCATATACATGAAACTATGAAACGTGTCTTGAACGTGGGTTGGTAAAGCAGCCCAGAGTTTAAGCTGTTCAGGTGAAAATATCAGCGGTAAAATCATGTGACTATAAGCACGTGATGTCGATGAAAATTGAAGGCAGATGTTTGGAAACGATCCATGGAAAATTCGCAAAGATTTGCACGTGCAGGTTGAGGAGAGCAAATAATTTAATGCAAGATTATGACAATCAAGTGCATAGTAGAAAAGTAGAAGTGTCATCGAGCATTGAGGGTTAGTGGAGAAGCCATAGAGTTTTCTGAACTTGGAAGGTTTCTAGAAAACGGCGCCAATCAGGATTTGACGTGTGAATTGAATTGCCAATAAAGTTTCAATGTTTACATTTTTGGGAGGTATTGATTGACCCATTAATTTAGGGCCAAAAGTAGTTCAAGGAAAACTGTGAAATCGATATTGCTTAATGCAACTGACTGTAATTAAGCTTGGCCAGCTACTGGATAACTGACTGTAAGTGTAAGCTGGAGTAATCGCAATCAACAAGAATCAATGTGATTTAGGACACGACCGTGGAATCATTAATCGGCATTGGCAATGATTGTGAAATAGTCTGGACAAAAGTGTCTTCTTGACGATATTTAAGAATGAATTACAGTTGGTAAACAAGTTTCCAGAAGTTTCAGAAACTTTTGAATGAATCCCAGTTCTCACGTGGCCTGCTGCAATGGGATTGAGAAAAAAGTTATGGACTGGACAAGGTTCAATCTTGATAGTCAGTAAAATCCAGAAAAGATCAGGATCGAAACCAGAATTTCAAGTGCTTTGGCGGATTTTGATTCTTGGACATGAACTGAATGAATGAATGGTATCAAAATTTGGTAAAGTTAGTCAGCAAGTAAATCTGGAGAAGATTTTGCAAGGAAAAGGTCTCATGTCATGGGGAAGAATAGCCGGATTAGGAGTGGTCATGTCTGGACTTGGACTCAATACTGTAGGATCGATTGATTACAAAAGCTGAGAGCAGTCGTATGATTATAGCTATTAGCTCCAAGTACACGAGAGCTCGTTAGAATCAGGAATATGGAGCCATGTTCTATCCTTATAATGCGATTAGTGTTTCAGGGTTAAATGTGTGGTTCAACTGGCATATCTGGTAGTTGGGAGTTGGGTTCGAAGTTGACAGGAAGGTGCTGATAGTGGAGCTGCTGATAGACAACTGGCTCAAGTTCTATTGTAGGAAGCGGTCTATAAAGAATATTCAGGGTTTGAAGTTTAGTGATCTGAGGGATCAAGTCACAATGGGGCTTCTAATGTCTAGTTTTGTGTGCTCGGGGCCCAATGGGCTTTATGAAGGATCAAGAGCGTTGGGGATATTGATTTTGGTAATTGGGAGGCTTGATCAATCAGTAGCTGTTTTGATATCTTCCAATATAAAATCAATAACATGCAATACTACTGAATACTAATAGAAATCTTGATTGTTTAATTGCAGGAAAGCGAAGAATACTCTAATGGAACTCAGATCGGTGGGAGGTTCAGACTCAAGGATTCACAGAATGCGGGGCTTACTGGGCTACGGAATATTGGAAATACGGTAAGGCGATTTGTGATCAAGATTCAAGATGAGGTTGATTTTGATGAAATACTAATGTGATTGTATTGGAATATTGCAGTGTTTCATGAACTCGGTACTTCAGTGTCTGAGCAACACAAGGCCTTTGTTGGAGTACGTAAACAAGGATGGGTTCCAGAACGATGTCAATACTTCAACTTCGGGAATGAAGGGATCTTTAATACGAGGTACTTGACGAGCTTAAAGTTATGATGAGAAATGGGAGGAATTCATGTAATAATTGAGTGGTTTTGTCATTTTCTAGTATTCGCTCAAGTGATCCAAGAGCTGTGGCGAGAATCTCGAGTTGTAGATACTTCAGCGTTTAAGGACCAAATTCAGCGATTTGCACCACGTTTCGTGGGCTACAGTCAGCAAGACGCTCAGGAATTTCTGCGATACTTTCTCGAAGGTCTTCATGAAGATGTGAATCGAGTGACGGCTAAACCTAGGCCGATCACGACGGACATTGATGATTCTTTAAGGTTCGTGCGTGATTTTGAATTAATTCGAGAGAAGCTGATCGTGATGCTGTTTTGTGATCGGATTAAGTTTGTGACTTTAACTGCAAATAAGCACTGCCGCACATCCTTATGCACTTTTCTGAGCCATGGATTTTGACCATGTGTATTTTGTAATTACTTACTTAGCTTTTCAAAGATAATCTACAGGAAGCTAAAGGATTTGCGGTAAAGCAGGATTGAGAATTAGATGGAAATGACATGATGAATTGATAATGAACTTGGATTTATGTTCTGAACTTGCAGTGATTCACAAAAGGCGGCCGAGTCCTGGAAGCGATACTTGCGATACGACGACAGCAAGATTGTGGACATTTTCGTAGGACAGCTCAAGTCAACGTTGAAGTGCACAACGTGTGGCCATTGTTCAGTAACATTCGATCCTTTCTGGGACTTGTCGTTACCCATTCCGTCTCGTGTGGGAACGACCAAGCTGTCAAACTGTTTCGATCTGTTCACCAAAGAAGAAGTCCTCGATGGAGACGAAAAGCCAACATGTTCCAAGTGCCAGTGTAGAAGGAAATGTACCAAAAGCTTTTCGATACAAAAGTTTCCCAGGATCCTCGTCATCCATCTCAAGAGGTTTTCGCCGACAGAGCGCTACAGAGGCAAATTGAGCACGACCGTCGACTACCCGCTGAAAGGATTGGACTTGTCGGCATACTCGTCCAACTCATCAAGTCAAGGCAGTACCTTTAACCTGTATGGGATTTCAAACCATTCTGGCTCAACTTATTCTGGTCATTACATTGCTTATTGCAAGCATCCGTACTCGGGAGAATGGCACTGCTATAATGATTCTCGGTAAGTTTGAAATGAACTATCAATTATATGAATGCTGAACTAATGAAATGAATATTCTTCAATAATCAACTTTCGTTTTTTCAGGGTCACACCGTTACCCACCAATAGTGTCGTCACCAGTGAAGGATACGTACTCTTCTATGAAATGGCGAGCCAAACTTCGCATTTGTAGTCAAGTCGCCGTGTGCTACTTACTCCTTCCTGTAATCTCGAAATTTTAAACTTGTGTTACTTAGTGCTTGCCTAAAGCAAGCTGAGCTGGCACGTATTAAAAGTGTAAAGTGGTTTCAAACCACTGATTTGTGTAATTTAAGTTCTAGGATGTAATATTTTTTACAAATGATTCTTCTGTAATTCAAAGAGCCGGTTGGATGGTACGACATTTCGAGTCAGTAGATAGTCTATCGCCTTTATGAACTCTGTGAGCTGGATTCGATGTTCCAAAAACTAGATTGGATTGATTGAAGTTTTCGACTAATTCACGTGAAGGGCTCTCAATGGTTAATGATTGTCAAAGTGCTTGTGGTTCAAAATGATGTATTCAGGTCTTTTGATCGTCATCTAGTTCGGATCCGCTTTCATTAACAACATTATGAAGCTCGTAAAATTTTGTGTTGTGATTGATTGGGTGAATTGTTGGTGCTGCTAACCTTAAAATTGTGAATCGAGTATGAATGTAGTCAGAAGTTTGAATTTTAAGGCGACAAACTTACGTAATTTGCTGGTCACTTTATGTACCTACGAATAGGATAGTTCAAGGTGTTCGGATAGTATCTGCTGGATGATTGTTTTGAAGCTTTAATGCAGCCTGTCAACAATTGTAAACTACACTAAAGCTACTGTTTGTTGTTTCAAGTCATGTCTAATTATGTGCTGACTGGAAACTTTTATTTACTGTTTTATCGTGTGAAAAGATAAGTACGAAAGGGGAACGGAAGCAGTTTTGTAATGATAACATAAACCGATCACATCCCTGGAAACTATTTGTCTTTACCAAAGCTGTTTCATCGTTCACCTTTAGACTGAAGATTGGAGAGAGAAAATTGCTGATACCAGTAGATACGCAGATCCTGTAAGACAGTCTATTTAATCAATCAAATGTACCTTGATAAAAGAATATGGAAAGCGAACGCTATTAACGAACATTAAATCAAGTTCTGAGTCATTTGAACTGTTGAAAAATTATTGCTGGTAAGACTATAACCTAGGCTAGAACAATGAACAAGGCGAGCTGAAATTGAAGAACATCTTTAATCAAGTACTAATCTGAAGAAGTACAAAATGCCGTCAGGTCAGTCCAAACTAGTTTTAAAATTTCTTAGCAAATACAGTACAGTACATTGCTATAATAGTAAAGACGAAATAAGAATTAACTCTACGGTTACAGGAGGTTATGTAACGATGTATCTAGCCAGTCTACTGTCTACAAATACCACAATCGCTGACGCAAGTTAGCAGGAATGTCATCAGTTGCAAGCGACATGGCGGACAAGAAGGCCAATTTGTGGGCGTATTGGCAGGGTGCAGGGACGGCGACTGTACCACTCCAGTTGTAGTACAGGTGGCAAAGCATGTAGCTCAACCTTTCCATCTTATCCTTGGCGTAGGAAGTATTGTGGATGATGTTGTAGTTCGTCGGGCTAACAGTTCCTTGACGAACAGTCTGAGAGACCATGAAGAACTCTTCCCTGAAAACAAACATCATAACAACAATTAGCGTTCGAAGGGATTCAAAAGTTTCAAAAGCTACGCAAGTTTAGCTCAAACTTACTTTCCAGGAACAATGATGTCGCGATCAACAACAGTACCCGGCACAGGGTTCTTCCAAACTCGGTCCTTTCCTTCCGTTATGTAACGAGTGTTGATCTTCTTGGTCACGATGATGAAGCAGAATTTGGGCAAAGGATGCTCAGGCCCACCAAGAGTCCTGTATATCTGATTGATTCCTTCCTGCAATTCACAATAATGGCTATCAAATTGAGGACCATGAACTATTATTCCTAAACGCGAAAATCTTTAGCAACTTACAAAGATTTGCTCTCTCTCGAAGCGTTCCACATTGTCCAACTGTCCTTCACCGACACCGTCCCGGAACAGTACGATATCAGCGGGTAGCGACTTATTTTTCCCGAAGTATTCCCGGATGCATTCTGTCAAAAAAAGGATAATAACATATTAAAACGTGATAATTTCCTTTCTCAACGTTACATGACATTGCATACGAAAACAGCTTACCTTGCACCATTCCCCTCAGGTTTTCAGCGAGCTGGCGTGGTTCTTTGTGGAACTTGGTCAGAGAAACGTATTTTGTGAGCTCCTTGTTAGTGGTACCCACAAGTGCTCCAACAGTCTGACCCTCACGTTTGGGATCAGGGCAGTGGTAGATGTCAAATCCTAGGATCATCATTGGCTGTAAAAAAAAGACCGTCAGTTAATTATTCATGAATGCATTTTAGAACCACAAAGAGGAGCCTACGCACCCGGAAGTTTGGCAACTGAACTCCCCAGGGAACTCCACCAAGCTTTGCAATCATCTGGATCGCAACTTTCTCCACGACGCTCCGCAACTTATTATCTGGCTGCTGAAGATGCTTCTTCAAGAAGCACTGGCTAAGACCTACAGAAAAACACGTTATCACTTATTGTGCTTTGGAAGAAAATCAAGACAAAAATCACTTACAGCTTAGATTTGATGTGACCTGGCTCTTGACGGCTGAGTAGCGAGGAAGTTGGTTGTTCGGCAGGATGTAGAACACCATTTGTACATCTCGGACTTTCTGCATGCCAGTTTTGAACTGGCCTTCTTCGAACTTTCTTCGCGGATCATAAGACTCACTGCAATCCGAAGAAAACGATCACCATTACCTTCATGCGACAATGAAGTTTTTCAAGAGACAAAGACAGTCAACTGTATCGAACTTACAAGACAGGGTCTGCTTCAATCACAAGCCCCAAGCCGTTGCCAATATCCTTGAGCATCTTCACGAGCCTTTTAGCGTCCGCAACGTTCACGTCATTCATCGGGAAAAACACTATCCAGTTTTTCAAAGTCTTCTTCTCCACAGCCGTCAATCCTGCGACAAAAACATTAGCTGAATGAGCTTAGACTTAACTTTAGATAAATAAAGCACAATTTTTCACTCACTCTTGAGCTTCTGTGTCCAATCAGCAGCGTCTGGGTCCACCTGCTCAGGTCTACCTGTAACCAAAAACACGGTTCAGTAATGTTTTCGATAAATTCAAGCATTAAGATATACTCTTTACTAAGAAGCTTTTACGTACCAGATGATCGATCCCTCAGATTGATCTTACAATTCGGCAAGAGAACCTTGGGAACTCGTAGCAGGTCCATTGAAAGGGAGATGTTCCAAAGTCTGAGTTCTTCTTGTATCTGAAAAACCCCATTCATCGTTATCAACTTTGGTTACACAGATGACACCGAAACTTTATGGAACTTACATCTGGTCTACCCAGCTTAGCCAAGAAGATTTCCACGTGCCTCTTACGGGAAGTAGGATCCATATGAAGATACTGTCCGAGATCTCGCATGAGATTGTAGTCCTTCCGTTGATTATCAGTCAGGCCGGTCATGTAGCAAAGACTTGGAACCAGATAAATAGCTTCAATGACGTCCTTGTTGATATCCCGCCGACGAGGAGTGATTTCAATCAGTGGCTGATTTGGTGGGATGTCTTTGCTATCAATTCCCCAATGTTCCTTGTAGTACTCGGAGTAAGTCCTCGAAGTCGTTTCGCCTTCCCGAACTGGCATTTTATCCGTAGGTTTCAAGTCGAATCGGATCTTGTCCACACGGTAAGTTCGCCGATTGTAGTGAGTCATGACGATAGTGTCCCTCAACGACGCGTTGATTTCATCCTGAATCTAAATAATCCCAACAAACCCTTTATTACATCCACTCAACCTCAATAACACTCAACTCACATAAGTTTCAACTCACCTTTTGAGCACTGAAGCCCCGTTGGGTCATCCTTTGGCCTTCAGCAAGAATGATCTCGTAGGCCGTCTCAGTTCTAAGAACCTTGTGGGTCAGTTCAACACACATCAGTCTACCAGCCTCATGCTGCCTGATAGCGGTGATGACGCCGGGCCAGAGTTCCAACCGATGCTGCGGGATCGGGATCTTGTCGTTCCGGTTGTAGCAGTTACGTCCAATAGTCTCGTATCCCAACTTGACCAAGATATTCTTCAGAGCCACGTTGTAGAACTGGTCCACGGTACTAGCGGAAGGGGTGACATCGGTTACATGCCTCAGAGTGACATGATACTCCGTGTTATCCCTTTTCCAGTTACTTTTCAACACGTGATTCTGCAACACAAATTAACTCAGCATTACCACCTTGGTGTAAAATTTATGATCCTACAAATGCCCATCTTCCATTACTTCTGGTTACTAAACGTTATGAATCATTATTATTAACTTACCGCTCTTGGAATCTCCCTTGGCGAATACAACGTATGTCCATCCATAACGAAGGGACCAAGCAGATCCTTATGCTCCTGCATCAACGCCTTCTTCCTACTCGTAGATTCAACCTCCGGAGCGAAGTCGACACGGTAACCCCAGATCTTGAATTCCTCATTGGTCTTCAAGAACGGCAAGTAGTTGGTCACCACAGTATCAGCCGGGTTGCCCGATGGACCTGGGCGTGCCGGTGCTGGCCTTTCCGAAATCTTCATTTCACCTAATCCCGTCTCAGTCTTCTTAGCCAATGATGTCCACGTCGTAGTCGACGATACACTCGTAGAGCTACCGCCATGGGAATCCGACTGGAAAACCAAAAATACCACAATTACCATCAGATTTTCCACACAATCCAACCCTTCTCAATCAACATCAACATCCAAAATTACGGCCATATCTCACAAAACCACCGAAATTTTACAGATTACCACATAATTACCAACTTTTGGAGCACGCCACCAAATTTTCCACAATTTTGAAGAAAATCAACTAAAAATCTTACCGATCCGATCGGATTCCCCTTTGCCCATGCTCCCGCCATGATGAAACAGCCAAAATTGGGTCTCAAAAACTTGAAAACTCAACAAAAATCTAACGAATTCTAAATTCTAAAATGGCGTTTCACTGCACACGTCTTCTCAAGACAACGTCCACGAGCCAAGTGCCGGGCGATCGTTTCCGTTCAAGCTTGAATTTCTTCCGCACTCCTCACTCAGTCAGCACCCCCAAACCGCATGCTTGGCGCCGCTTGATTACATTAGCGTGCATGGAGACCGCCGTTGTAAAGAAGTTCCTGCTCGCCGACCCCTCAGCTCCTTCATCCTTGCGAAGCTCCAGTGGCGTCCATGAAGCCAACTTCAGTACAACGGCTGAACGGGGGTTTGTCTACAGCGTTGCAGTTAGCCACCAGGATGACACGGCAGAAATTCCAACTGCTTCGATTTGAATGCCTTCAATCATGACTTTTGCATCGGCTAATTGCACAGCCCAGCCGATCCAAGTAACGTTTCGTCTCAGCCCAATGTATATAAATTGAGCCTACTGACGAATTCGGGTCGTACGATGTTTTTAAGTGCATGTGTACCAAACAAAGGCACGAAACTGCATCAGGTTCTAGTTCAATTGCTCAAGGCTTTCGTGGGTCTTCTGCATTTAGTTCTAACGTTAGTTAACTATTCGAAGTTGAAGATTCTTGCAGTGTCAAAGCAATGTTATGACTAGATCTACGAAGGACTGATGCCGAAACATGATTCTTTTGAACTTAAGCCTG
>JAQGBJ010003338.1:0-13033 GCA_034698345.1 Sphaeridia pumilis
TTTCTGAGGTGGATCTTTGAATTTTGACCTTGCGCTCCTAGCTTCGACACTTGCCTATGCTGCCTTGGCGGTTTATTCCTAACTCACTACAGTTGAGTTATTGCAATGCAGTTCCTCTATGAATAAATAAAACTGCAATCATGCCAAATATTGCACTTTTAACCGTATTATTCACACATGATTCATAAATCGGCGCCAACATTCTCTTATCAATCCGTTGTTTATCTGAATGCCCATGTTGATCCTCAAAATGTCTTTGTCCAATAAAATAATCAAAGTAAAACATGCCTTTTGAATGGGTGTTTTCTCACAGGTATTTCAGATAATGCGTCATCTATAGTACAAGATCAGCAACGATTTAGTCCTCCGCTTGCACCCAACTTCATATCCGGTAAGCTTTCGCCATCTAATCAGCAGTTTTCCTTCTGTAAATAATATGCGGAATACATGTGTTGAAAATGCAGGGATTCCCGCTCAACATCTCTTAACTTCAAAGCACCATCCGTCATAATAATTTTCGGTCATCGGCAAAACTACAAACCGATCTTCTAAAAGCTGTGATAACATTCAGTACTATACACTTGACAAGTCCAGCTATGAAATGTTGTCGACATTAGAGAAAATTCATTTTACTACCAATATTCCATATTCAATTTGAAATTCAATTAATTTGTAGCTAAAAGCCCTGAAGTTGTATAGTCCGTTAACTCTTCCAAAATCCGGATATCCGCCATTGCACTAATTTTGCCAAAAGTTGACGTCTCAATACAAATTTCCTGAAGCGACCGAATCCTCCTGTGCAGATACCCAACTTGCCTGCGCACTCGACGATTACAGTCGGATTCAATCAACCTTTGCAAGCATTGATATTTCAACGCCCCCACAATTTCGTTCGACCCACTTCTGAAACAGCCCATGTAATTAAACGTCCACAATCCAAAGCTGAGCGTAAAAAGCGATGCAAGGCTCATAAATGCAATAATGAAAATATTGACTTGGTCATGGCTTGAGTACAATCCAAACAAGAGCAAAATCATTGGAACCAAAGTAGCAATTATAACTGTTCGTAATGCCGGAACGATCCATGGCCTCCAGGTTTTGTTGGTCATGGCCAAAATTCGCCACAGTTCAACGTAGTGGTCCACAATTAAATCCATCGACTTGGGCGACAAATTGTTGTCTCGCAGAAGAATGCTGTTGAGATAATACAAAAACTGAGAATAGCTTCCACGGTCAAATGTACGTCACCTGTATTGTGCTCTAACCAAATTCTCCTCAATGCAGCCTTGATACCAATTGCAAGAAACAACCAAGGAATGACAAACTGGAAGCAAATGGTAAAACCAATAATCAAGGCAGACCAAGTCCAAACTTCCTCAACGAGGGCCCACCAAATCCAGTTTTTCTCATCAGGATGCAGTCGACTTTGGAACGGAGAAAGTAAAATCACGTAGTCACCTAGCAACAGAACAGGATTGCTTCCTAGCAGAGAAAGGAGGAGCAAACTCAAGAAAATTATTAATAGTTTGAATCCCTGTGTAGTTTGTCGAGAAGGGCTCAAAATGGAAACTTTTTTCGGAGTTTGTTTGATCAAAGTTGTAGTTGTTAGAGCAACCAGTTTCGGATCGTATTCGGCAATCATGTTCCACAGTGCGCGCATTTCTAGTTGCCTGCGGCAAGCCAGGTGGAATGCAAGAAAAACCATAACTAAAAACGATGATAAAACGATCGCGAAACATTGACGCAACACCTGTTTCCCGCCAGAACTCTTCCAGTCAACTATTACTACTGAGGCGACCATGAAGTATGCGCCGCGCATGAGCACAATGGCGTTCACAACGTAGTGCTTCCAGGTGGCGTGAAAAACAAGGCCATCTCGCGGGTGAAAGTGGAAAAACGGAAATGTGTATCTAGAAAGTAGGTAGAAAAGGGCTCGATCGGGAGAACAGTTTAGTCGATCCGAGAGGCGCCCGAGGGCCAAGCGTGGCTGTGACACCAGATGGCGCAGATGATGCAGTAATACCGCGAAATTATCACTAATCGCTTTTTTCAAGAAGGACATTTTGAAATGTTGCTGTTCTCAAAAACGAATTTTGGTAAAGCTTTCTTGTGTAACGAACGAGTTGAGCTTCAACCCAGAAATGATTCCAAGTTGGCGACCAACGCCCAAATTTCTATCTTTTCATCTTATCATAACAAAATCATTAACTCAACATTGATGGAATTTTGAGAGCTCCTAAATATAAATGATATAGAAAACAAATAACATCGACGGCGTTTATTTCAGTAATTTCCTTGAAGTTAGAAGAAAACTCTTGGTTTGATTGTCAAGAAATTTCATACGGTTTTTAGAATTCAAGGTATGTATACTTGTTTGATTTTAACTTTGAACCCAAATACAATTATCCATTCATAGCAAATTTCATCAGTACAAGCAATCAAATTCAAATACTGTAATTCACGAAAATTATTCCTATTCTTTGTTCTTATGTAGTCAAAAGGCCTGAAACTGTATAATCGGTCAATTCCTCCAAAATTCAAATGTCCGCCATTGCACTAATTTTGCCAAAATCGGGCGCCTGGATATAAATTTCCCGGAGCGATCGAATCCTTCTGCGCATGTAATGAACTTGCCTGGGCAGTAGCTGATTACATTTGGATTCAATCAGAAACCTAATTTTGTAAATTTTGTTTAACATTAACTTGACTAATGCAAAACAAACTCTATCAAAATTAAACCGCCACTAGCAGCATAAGCAAGTGCCCTTGACAGAAATTGAGTCCGAGCCGAAGATCCCGGCTCATAGAGGGTCAAATAATATTTTTAAAATGGCTGAAACCAAACGAGTGATATTTTCATTTAATTAGCGCATGAGACCATTACTGCCCAAAAACTGTTGATTCCAGTCTTGTTTAGATGAGAGGATCTCGGTCAGAATTTTTAATAGGTAACATTCATTACCCCAATGCGTTCATGTTTAGCAACAAGTACAAACAAGGTATGTGTTAAAGCATTCTTTTTTATGCCAATATATTTCGGTTAGTGTCTATGACAACAGCAGTAATTGAGTTTACTACGAAAAGTTTCTAAAACCCTACAAAAAATGAAAGAAGAAAAAAATCCGAAACTGTTTTTTCCATCCATTGAATTAACACATCAATCAGGAACAAGTGCATTTATTCATTGACTCGTCTTTAGTTTCTGAATCAATAAGCTCTTATCGCTCTGATCGGTAATCATAATCATCATTTTATTTTTGTAAAGGTAGTGTGCTGCAAGTGTGTGCTCTGCGAATCTGAAAGAAATGTGTAAGGGTTCTTACTTTAGACTTTTAAGCTCTAAAGCACCATGCGGCTATGTGAAATGTTCATAATTTATCTCTAAAACGCTCTTGCTCATTTGTCGATATTCTTGACTCATTCATATACCTTGTTCTTTGTACCTTTGATATCATCTAATGTCATTACTATAATTTAAATTAAATATAATGAACGTGATACATTGTATTGATTCCGAGTATTCGAAAGTAAGTAGTTTTCAATATTTTTTCTTTGAAATTAGACGATAACGGATCTCCGATTCGAATTTTGTTTCTCCTTTTGTGGATCGTAAGGTTCCAGGTCACTCGGCGGTGTATTGAGGGCGCTGTAGTCAATAGGGAAGGCGCAGACCAGTGTCTGTGGCGAACAGATTCCAAAAAGGTATTGTCCAGGTCCGTGAGGGTGTTTGGCAAGCAGGAAATTTGTAAAGCAGAGCTTGAACAAGCCATAGTTGATTTTGTTCCGTCCCTTCTAAAAATATACAAGAAGAACAATTTTTAACTCGACTTCTTCATAACGTTGACACGCACGCCATCTACAAAGCTTCTGTTGCATCAAAATCCAGCACTAATGCTTTCACTTCAGATTTTCTCTACAGGATCCACCACTTTCACCGTAGCAAAGCTTATGGACTATTTTGCTCTCAAAAGTTCTCTCTTCTACTTTAAAATATTGCATCTGGAAATATATTGTATTCTAGCATGTACACTAATGTTGCCTGAGAAACTTGAGAATCTCTTCAATCTACAAATTGTCGCTGATGCTCTAATTTCTCCACTACTATGTTTGCTCAGCAAAAACAAGTTCGGCTTCAATCTTCTCAGGTTGCAAAATTCTAGCTTGTTTGCCTTCTGGAAAACTGCTGACTTTGTTGTTGAATTTTCAACTGACTGTGAGACTGACTGCGTCAACAGTTTTGCTTTTTCGCAAGAACAATTTTGCCGAAATTCTCTCAAATCTACATGAACTTCAATATAAAAGCTATTAGTTTAAAAGGTGAGCTTATACATACTTAATTTGATTGTCGTTAGTCAGCCCTTTCATCTTATTGACTATTGGCATAGCAAATCTTAATTACTATGTGCTTGAATTCTGAAAGCTCTGATACATGTCGATTATACACACAACTAATGGATTGCCATGTACATTAAAAGACGTAAAAGGCTCGCAATACATAAGCTCAATCAATCAGCAACTTACGTCCGTCATCGCATTGTAAATGGACTCGAGCGTATCGTTAACAACACGGAAGTCGATTCCCAAAAACATGGTGTAGAACGCGCGTAATTCTTCCCTTGAGATTGTACCCGAACCTGAAGAAAAGATAAAAATTGAAATTACACACCTGAAAATGTCTGCAAATTACGTACTTTGTATGCGTGCTCTGAGCATATCTAAATAAAGTGTAGGGAAATTAACCCGCACGTTTTCATTTACTTTAACTTTGCAAAGAAAAGTTCTTGAGAATTGTGAACTACGCGTAGGTTTGCACCTGTCTTCTTCCCACGCCTACATCAATTATAACTATAACGCAAAACTAAAAGGCACACAAGAGGACGCTGCTGGGGCGCTTGAAAAGAATGCACAATTTTTATAGAATTTTTGCGCTCGTCTTGTACCGCCTCAGATTAGAATGTTTTCAATTTTTTAAGTCGTAGGACATCATGACACCACCGACAAAAAAGGAGCTTGCAAAACTGCGGTTCAGGAAAATTACCTAATTAAATTTTGCGGACATTTATTTGCACCACGACATTCCACTGCGGATTGAAGTAGAATGAGACAAATTATTGCCAAATACTCATCTTCAAGCAATGTCGCTGTATAGCAAAGCTTGTAAAGCGTTCAACGTTTGCGAATGAAACAAAGTTGCGACTAAATACCTTAGCTTCCTGTGTTCACATCGTCTACGTCCATTGCCGTTTTCGGCAATTTTTCAAGAAATTTTCTGCCCTCAGCCCTCATGGACATGTTCGTAACAAGAATTTTTGCGCAAACACGTCCGCATTTGAGCGCGACTTTAGAGCGTACATGCGAATTTTCACCTGACAGCAAGGTGGATGTCAAATCCTCGACTGACTTGGACAAGCGCGGCTAACTTTTGTACAAGAACAAAGTAAAAAAAGTTCTTCAACTCGTCGTACAAGGTGTAATGGTAACAAGATACAAAATGCGGCAAGCAGCAAGGGCAAACATGGCTGGAATGATAAATGGAGGTCGCTTAAGGCTTTTGGAATTTTCGCTGTATAGCGGAGTAGTAAGACGACGGGACAGACGGGCTCCTTACCTGATTTATTGATGACTTGGAAAAGAATTTTGGGGAAATATTGTAGCCAAAGTGGCAAGCTTTCCAAGCTTCTGGCCCCACGCAAAAGTTCTCCCCACACGTCTAACCACTCATCCACGTTGACATGATCTCTAGTTTCTGTAACACAAATTATTTTGGGTCACAACATAAGGCCACCCAACAAGAAAGAAAGCTAAACGAGCAAAGTTGCTTTCCATGGGAAAGCTGTCATGCTTTCTTTCTTGCAGCTAAACTTAAACTTACCCTTGTCTTTACTGCTATAATACATGTGTGAGCAATCATCCAACGGTTGGTTCAAGAAACATTCCAAAAAACCAGAATGGACTTCTTTCAGAATGTGGAACTCGATGCATTCGCAGGACCATTCAATGTAATGGCGGATTCTCTGCAAAACACAAAACATGCTAAAATTAGGTTCTGTAGCCGCAAAAGAAGGCCTGCCGAGATGTACACGTCAAAGTCAGTGAGGCAGCCAAGCAACTGCACCACAAATTTGTGGCCAAAGTCAGGCAGTATCAATGTCGTATCCAATTACTAATTTACCGGAAGGCTGGAGTGGATCAAAGATCCTGGACTGCCAGATAATGTTTCGAATTCAACTTGGCGGAATTAAAGAAACCGGCAAAAAAGCTAACTTTAGGTTGATTAACTGTTCATGTTGGATGACGTTGGTCAAAAGTTATAATTTTTTATACTTTGAAGGAAACTTCTGAAATCTGAAATTAGGCCCTTCTTTTTTGAACTTATAGTACAGTTCTTAGAATAGTATACATTATTCAATGATTTAAAAATCCACAATACCCAATAGTTCCAGAGAGAGAGAGACTGTCGTCATATTCTTACTTTTCTATACGACAGACTGCTAGTTTATTTCGCTTCTACTTATGCCATTGCAAGTTTACCGGAGAGATTCTAAGAAAATTCCCGTCTGTCGAATTTTAAACCAAAAGGCTTGTTTGTCTCTCGATGATAGCCAATTTACAAGTTGAGTCCTCCTGTTTCCGACTTAGCGTCTCAACAAAAAGACTTTCCTTCAATGGCAGTGTTTTTGGCGTAGCAAAGGTTGGCGAATATTTATGGAGACATAAACCGTGTCCTATATATTTTGTATAGTAAATAAAACCTGGAAGGCATCAACCGAGACTTTCTCTCGCTCACTATTCCCCAAGCTAGCAGCTTTTCTCTTTCTGGCTTCTGCTCCACAAGACAAGAGCTAAATTCTTTAAGACGTCTCTTTTTCGAATGGGAGAAGCTGCCGTAAGCGCTGTCAAAATGTGGATGTTACATCAATCGGCTGGTTTATTCAAGTCTTCAGAACGCAGCGTTGTTTTAACATAAGAAGAAAACGATTGGCGTTTCCTGTAATATGTTTACTCGGCAGCTTCATTTTAGGTCACAGATGTTTTTACACTACATTTTTTTCTAGCTTGAATATGGGAAAGGTGTAAAAAGGAGACAAGAAAAAAGTTCAAAGAGACGATAGACTGTTATGTTTAACGGTGAGTAAATGACTGACAATAATTGGATTGACTCTCGATGCTTTTTAATCTTGAGTGCAAGTAATTGGATCCATCTCCAGCACCTTCCGGGAAATAAAAAACCTATTATGGGCATTTCAAAAGAATTGAATTCCAGTAACAGTCTGCTGGTAGCTAGAACACACTCTCGATAATTTTGGGGGCAATCACATTTCAAGGATATCTGGTTCTGAACGTCCTAAAAATTGTGACGAACTTTACCTAGCAAGAAAATGTTGTAGTCATATAGCGAAAGGTATTTTCTTCCCCAGCAATTTGTTGAGTGAAAGCTCTTTTAGGCAATGGCCCAGACAGCAGCGACTATTGGCGCTTTCCACAGCGGAAGTATCTCGCTTCCTTGGCGACGTGTACATTAGCAGTATAATTCTATTATTCTATTATTTTAAAAGCTCCAAGAATTAGCAACCATACCTGGTTCAGAGCGACAAAATCCGCAGCAGAAATAACATCATCTCTGTTCATATCGAGAACATGGCGGAAGAAATGAGTCAGCTTAACTTTTTGGAAATCCGACAAATGTGTTCGACCGAGAGGCGGCTCTTCATCGTTCAAAGTCTCTTCGTCCAAGGATCCTCGTTGAACGTAAGTAGCTGCACAAAATAAAATTGCTTAGCAACAATGTTGCAAGGTGCTTTTGAAATTGTAAATAATTTATTTCGTAGATAACTACTGATATTTGCTCTCAATCTGAAAATGTTTAAACAATGCTCAAAATCCTCCTAAAAGCCAATCTATATTCGCAAACACTAAACTTTCGCAACCTCGAGTATATCCATATCATCATCACCTTTGATGTTCCACTTCAAAGCTTTTTCAAAACTTTTATTAATAGTCAGATTACATATGAACCGAAGCACTTGAAACAAACTGGGTTGCATAAACAACTTGATGACAACAACAGATACACGTGTAATACCAAAGTACCGTATGTTTTTAGAGCACTCAAAGGCCTAGAATTTTCAATCAAAATAATAATTGCCTTGGCACTTTGTACACTAAACTGTAGAGTATTGATGTTTCTTTCCCAGTAGGATTTCACCCTCATAAACTACATGTATGCAAGTTTTTTGGACTCTCAGAAACTTTATAGCTCGAGCAATAACTGGTTCAATTTCAATTTCTAGTACAACTTGCTAAGATACGTATATGTAATATCCGATTCATCTAGCGAAACTTTTGCCAGTTATATCATCTTTGACCAAATATGGAACTTGAACCAATTTCCACCAGGTAAAAACTTTCTTCCTTTGTTACCAATTGCGCTATCAATTTTCCATGCAAAAAGTTCTGGCGGAAGCCAATCAATAGTACATTAATGTTGAAGGTTCATATCTATTTATAATTTTCAGCTTCTTCCTCAGTACATATTTCATGTTTTGCTTGCTTTAGGGCCATCAACTCGACTATTAACGACTTTAACATATGTAATGCCTCCAGGTATACAGAAAGAAGAATTATTCACGTTTCACAATTCTAGAAGCCTACACTAGCCATCGAATTCATACTCTTTCATCTCTTATTCTGTGTGTTGCAAATACAGAATTTATTTGAGCCAAGCAAATAGGAAACGTATTAATATAAAGTGTCTGGCCTCCGGTGGAGCTCAAATTTCAAATTACATTCGCTGGCTGATTCTTCTCGTTTTATGAGCAGATTCCCAGTAATTTAAGCAGCAGAGTTGTCAAAACAGACTTTCTATTTGCAGCAAATTCTGCTTTGCCATCAGATTCTCGCATTATTAAATTGACAACGGAACACGTGATACCAAAAACATGGCCTCGAAAACAACAACAACAGCAGTATTAAATTCCTCCGATATTGCTTTGAATTCCATGAAATGTGACACTTTTATTCCTTGTGTTGTTCACATTTTGAAATCTACAATTTTGCAATGCGGACATAATTCGACTCTTCTCCGGTGCCTGACAACTAAATCCAACCTCGAACTTTCGCTAAGCCGTGGAATCGGATCCCGAACTGGGTTTCAAACTACCTTTAATTTCCGACAAAATCCTCTTAAATCTGTCACTAAAATACACAAAAACGTATATAAAGATACACAACAGGAAAATGTAGTACTCACCCCAAACATGAACAGTCCAAGCTTTCTTTTCCGGCTTCACCGTTCCTGCAGAATCATCGTCTTTGCAAACACTCGCCGCCCGATGCAAGGTTCCTAATACATCGTTATCGGACGCTTTTTTGGCAAGATTCTTAATTTTGTTCCCGAATCCGCCTCCACTTGCACCGCTGGACGATGCGTGACTTCCACTTGCCGAATCGCCGGCAGCAGCGGCAGCTGCTGCCGCATGGCTTGAACTTGCGGTTGGAATGTTGATGCCGGTCACTGGATCTCCTTCTCCGATAGACTCAAAATCGGGATGATTTTCCGGTAGAGTTTTCCACCTTCTGATAAAACTATCCTTGGTTTTGCCACAGGCTGAACGCCAGTTATGAAAGATTTTTCGAGTTACTCTGACAGAATGCGTCCGGTCGACACTTCCGCCGGCGTGATTGCCTCGATTTCGATGAGATGGACTTTTTGAGGGGCTATCGTCACGTGACAAATCTTTGGAGTAGGTTCTATTGGTGTTGCCAAAAGTTTTGAAGCTTTGGCTTCTGGAAGTAAAGGCTTGAGATGAAGGTTGGGGCTGTGCTGAAGAAGACGAGGAAGAAGCTGAGGAAGTGGCTGAAGTAGGTCGCTTAGGTTGGGGTGAGGAAGGTGCTTTGAGTTGGGCTGAAGTTGCAGGTGCAGTTGTGGATGCAGCTGATGAAGAATCTCCTTTGGCAGGTGCACAAGTAGTACTCACAGTTAACTTTTGACTAAATGACGACTCGAGTGACATAACATAGCAGTTAGAGCCGGGCAGAGAGAAAAATCATAATGATTAAGGTCGGTGATTGGGCACGAGTCCAGGATTAGAGGCCAATGCAGCAGAAGAAGAGTCTGCAAGAAAAAAATGCATACAATTATTACACACGTTCTTCAGACTTTCAATAGTCCGAGATACTATAAACTCCAGCCGTAAATATTTGAACGAGATTTTGGTCTTAAGCTTTAATATATTTATTGAATATATAACCCATAAGAATTTAATAGCCCCAAGAAAGAACCCACGCACTTCCTCCGTTCAACTTCCGCCGGCCACTTGCTCAAATATGTACCAAGAAAGACAGTCAGTCAGTCTGGCGCCCAAAGCCCTGTCCCGACTAATGACAGCTTTTAGTTTGCCTAAAGAGCCTTGTAACTTCTTCTTGCTCAATAGTCTGCCAATTAAGTATATCTGACAGCTCCCACCTTGGTCATCAACTATTCAACTATTTCTCTCTCAGAATATTCAACAAATCCAAGGCTCCACCAGTCCGCTGAGAACCGGTGGCATTTTCCACATTACTAGCTTTCTCTAAAAGACAGCAGACAATAGTCAGAGCTGTATGAATGACAAACATGTCCCACCTGTGAATTACACATTTACTGCATTGCAACACGACTCTGTCTCACTTTTCCTGCACTTTTGTAGGCAAATGGGCAAGTTTGCTATTTCAGGCTATTTTCTCTAACCAAAAAATACCTAAAGCAAAATTCTATGCTCATGTTCATGAAGATAAGCCGCGGCTCACCAATTCACACGCAAATTTTTCGCATACATAGCTTCCAAGTGCTGGTACATGTTTTTGTTTTTTGCTCACGTTGGCTATTGAGCAAGCTCAAATTCCATGTTTTCGTAAAAGCTCCAACACTTTTATAATCTCCCGCTGCAGTAATTTCGTGGGATATTTTGGCCACAACTTTTTATTATTTTCATCCAAAGCTTTCTTTGTGAGTAAACAATTTAATCTAACTGGAGCTCTTGCTTGCAACACTCTTCTTGTGGACTTTACGCGATTTAATAGTTTTGAACTTGACCCGCAAAAACCTTTGTCGGTTCAATTGTAACGGACCGACTATTTTATTTATATTTTTTGATATCTTTGCTGAACGCTTTTTCAATTTTCCTGAGTACTTTCTAATATTAAATTCGCAAACCCACGCCATGACAACAATCACTTGATTATTTCAAGTATCCTAATCTTTCCCTTACACAAACTTTCTCTCTTATCCTATCCTCAAAAATATTTCTGGGAGCTCAGAACTTTGGAGCATTCTGCCAACGAAAATTTTACTGGAAGAAAAGGCTTTTCTATACCTCCCCCTTCTGCTTTTGTTTGCAAAAACGAAAAACTTGTTAATTCCTGAGTAGGCCCGCCACTAGAGCCAGGTCAATTAAAACTTTATGATGACGCCCTCGTTTAATTCAATGTAAATGTTTGTTCTTGTTACTTCTTTCTCTCACAGTTCTTCAAGTTTGTCACCGTCCCGTTTTCAAGACAGCAAGTGGTTTTGCAGAAGCCCTTGGCCCAGTCTCAAACGAAATTGCTTCTGGAATACAAATTCTTGAGATCTCCACTCAAGTTCCTCTTTCGTTTACAACCGTCATAACCCGACAAACCGCTTCAAGAAGCTTCTCTATGCTTGTAAATTGTTTGTTTGCGGTGTTATTTCTTTGGTTTCATTTCACCACATGACATGATGTTTATGCATGTAAGAACATGGACAAACTACAAAAATTTTGAGAAACCACAATGTCAAAGGTAGAAAGGAACAGCAGTAGAAACATCTGCAATTTTGCATGTTGAAGTAAAAAGTTTTATATCATGTGCATAAATAATACAAGAATTTGCTTTCATCTAGCCTTAGGGCCACATACAGGTTTATGAGATTTTTGTCACATTTCGCAAAAATCTGCCACAAACAAGAGGTAACTGTGGCAACTTTTGGATACAAGAAAAGAAACGTCGTAAAAAGTTTGCAAAAATATAGAAGTCATAAGGTTTAGTACTTTTAGCGCTCCAAAAAATTCTTTGGATATTTTCTTACTTCTTCGAGTATATCTTTGAATCCACTTGCACCCATGATGGATGGCAGGTTGGAGGGAATCTTGAGGAAAATGACAGGTTCACATTGAAATAAATGATGGCTCGTTAATCTATATCCGGAAAGTTCTCCTCTTGAGGGTCGATGCTATTATTTGTAAAACTTGGCATGTTTTTGAAGAATTGTAAGGAGAGAAAAATAAGTTTTTGCAGTTTCGCAGAGGCTGACTGAGAGATAAAATTTTTGGATCCACCTCTTGAATTTGCCACATGCTAAGTTTTTGATTGCGTAATCGTTTCTTTATGTAAGTCGTAAGTCTAAAAATGTGTTTTTGAAGGAATACATTTTTTGCACATGGATTTGAGAATCCTCAGCAAGACAACAGTTTATAGATATTGATGAGAAGCCTCTCGCTAACTCAATCACAAAATTGCAAGAGTTGCAATATTTTCGCCGGATTTCAAACGGCTTGTAAAAGGCCATAAACAATGCGATAATAAAGCAAAGCAAAAAAAGCCAACATCAAGTCTATAACTGGACCAGTTTCGCCAACCATTAAACCGCATAGCACCGCCTCGAGATTTTACCCAAGACAATAAATTACACTGGCTCTAATATCATCAACAACTTTCACCATATAAATCTTTCTGAGCTACTATAAGGCAGATAAATTGTGGCCGAAAACAACAAGTTGCATTATACGTTGTAACCGCAGACACGGTTACAAGCTGATGTTTCTAACATGCATAAATGGAGTTGAAATTGGGCTTGAAAAGCATACTATGTTATGCTCAAAGCACAACATTTTTACTGATAGTTGCGGTGACCAAGAATAGCTGCAAAAAATTGGCTTCAAGTCGCAAATACAGACTTAAAGATTGAAGACGCAGCAAAATTGCCGTCTCCAGGAAACGGTCCCTAAAGTATTGTAAACCCATTACGGTCGAACGG
>JAQGBJ010003339.1:0-13030 GCA_034698345.1 Sphaeridia pumilis
ATTATGCCCACCACACGCCTACACTCACTGATAATAACTAATTTTCTAATTCCTGAATCGTCTACTGCCATCACTCATACTATCCAACCCTGACTTTTCATTCAGTTATAGAATATGTAAACATTTAAAAAATGCCATCACGACAATCACAATGATCTTGACTTAGTTTCGCCACTCTCAGGGCTACATTCCAGGCTTATCACACTAGAACGAGTTGATTGGTGTTATTTAGTTTGGTAATTTTTACCGACACTTATTCACAGGCAAGTCTAACTTAGACTTTCCAATTTAGCTGGATTTCCAACACTAATCATAATCTAACTCTGCTATGCTGCCCGTCGAAACTACACGCGACTATCTCGATTAGCTGAAGCTTATAGCTTCAGAACTGAAACAATGCCTTTCGGATTTCAAACACTTGCCTATATCTTCATCAAAACGTCATAAGAATGTCTCTTCCGTTCAAGCACCGGACAATCCCTTTCCCTTGGTTAACCTTAACCGACTTTTCGTTAAAAACAATTCAACGTCACTTCCTCTGCTGCTGTCTGCCGCATCTGGAGAATAAACAAAAGGAAGACTAATTAACAACAGAACAAGGAAAATCTGATATCGATGACGTAATACCATAAACATTGAACATAGCAAATCCTCTTGGCGGTGAATATCCAGCAATGTTGAATGTGTTCAAAGATCATATTGATTGCCGCTGGCCAGATGACTCATTCAACTTTTTCAAGCCTTAAAATTCCAGCAACTTTTGAAATTTCAGCCAAGACAAGAGGCTGCCAACCTGATAAATACTAACTTGATGAACATTTTTACACAATTCCGAATTCAATACAAGATTCATAAACTTTAAGTTACAGCCATACCAACCAACGTGCAAACGGAATGTAAACAAACCAAACTCTACATGTTAATTTCTACCATTTTCACTTGAATTTTTCAGTTGAACCTTCAAGACTCAACAATTCCCACAGATTTCATTTCGTATAAACAAAACAAACCTTCTCCTGCTTCTTCCATTAAACTCACCATTAAAATCACAATTTTCACCCGTCACAAAAACACTAATCGAAAACTTTGCGCCATACTTTTGAGCATTCGCCAAACTACTCGTGACAAGCGAGAGAGTTTACACACAAACTCGTTGTGAAAAATATCGAAATATTCACTACAAAATCCTGTTCGATATGTTGTTAGCAACGGTTTCTGAATCTTCACTTTACCCGTTCAATCCCTCACTAGCGAAAGACAGCAGGAACAAGCTTTGACAGCCTCAAGCCGAACTGACACGGCATTACGTAGAATACAACACAAGGTAGCATAGCAGAATATGCACAGTCAAAGTGGTAATTCTGTCAGTGAATCTACCACCTCACATAGAGCTATGCTGCAGCCCCTACTACTCCATCTCCTGTGCTTTCCTTATGGCAACTTCTTCTTTGGGCCGTTCGTTCCATCGTATCAAAACATCATCTCGTAGCAAGATCCGGCCACAACAACAAAGAGAGAAGAGATCTCACTGACTGTGAAAGAAGATCTTGTCTGATGAGATCCGTCTTTTGAGCCGTTCAACTCTCGTCATCATTGTCGATGTTGCTTACTATAAAACAACACTTGTAAGAACACGGGTTTTGGGCTATTGTGGTCCCATGGCTCGCATCCGAGCTTGTCGTAAGTGATTCATCAGACAAAGTCTTGGCTTCTGGTAGCCACCCAATCTGCAGGACTCGCGCTTCTTGTACAACAACAAAATGTTATCATTTCGGTATTTTCCCTCAAGGCAATTTGTCTCCCGTACCTGGTCATTATTATGTCGAGGCTACTGAGACACACTCAAGAATGGAATCCGTAAAAATGCACACCTTGACGACGTTCTTCTGGGGCTTGATACACTTAGCCAGGGTTGTTGAGATGAAGCAGGAGTCCTGTAAAGCACAATAGTAAAAATGAATATTATATGGCCTATTGTCACACGCCGTGGTGTCTGTCAACAATCCAACTCTTTTACTTGAAAATTCGCACTTGGGCAACAAGAACCAGTAAGCCGTGTGCAGGAGTCCTCTGTGCTCAGCAGGTATTATTGTTGCACCTTTTGGGTGGACAGCGGTCGATGGTGAAGCTGATGTCAATCTTCTTGAGGCACTGTACTTTGAAGCGGATTAAAAACGGGATGTTCCTCTTGAGACAGTTGTTTCCGAGGACAAGCCGGTTATGCACAAGCTGCTTGACCATTTATGTGTAGCGATAGAAAGGTGTATCGATATCGGCATTCCGCAGGGCTTCTGTCAATGATAAGAAACAAATTAGAGTAATGTCAATTTAGCGTGCCAAGAATCATTTCAGATGTGTAGGCTTGTATACTTATCGGGAATGGAGGTGACTCAATATCGACAACGTGATAGGGAGGCGAAGCTACGTAGATATGCGTAGTGTCACTGCCTAATGAGTAACATGGAGTTGGATGATGTTGATGGCGGTTGAGGAATCGGCGTCAGTCAACTTGTTAGCCAAGGGACAAAAATCGGACGCTATGACATGATTGCCACCTGCAAAGATATTAGAAAAAGAATCTTTTACCATATTCCATATGTACTATGTCACGGTGATTAGTGAGAAACAAAGTGTTGAATACATGCGTACTTACAGTAAGTAGCTTGGTGAAGCGCCTCGGTGCAATTAACAGCTGCATGCATTCATAATGTGGTCGTTCGTGATCTTGAGGAATCGTTTCGCTTGACATCATCCATTTGCAAAGTTTTTCTGTGCCATTTCCTCGGCTTGTGTGTCTGTATCCCTTTTTATCTTGTTGTTGGGACGCTGCCGCCGATGCTCTTTGTTTACATGTGGTGGTGGTAGTTTGAATAGGGATTGCTATTTTCCATCAAGGTATAACATTAACCTAGAATTAAATTCAACAAAACAAGCTTTTCACGTTCTCTTCTCATCAGGAAAGTAAGTATCCATCGTCGTTGCGAAAGTAAGCTAGTAACGCTGTTGCTGCTGCAGTCCGCTCTTTTTGGGTTGTGATTAAAAGTGCGTGCCTCATCATTACCAGATTCGTTGAAAGAGTCATAACAATCATTTTACGCGGACTGTGAACACAACAGCCTTTAACGGATGTGTGCAAGTGTGCAAGACGCTGCCATGTTCTTTAACGTACCTGTCCGCTATCAGATGATAATGCCGAAACCCCTGGGGCTTTCACGCTCTTTTGGCGAACTTTCCCGTTTCTTCTTTCTACACCACATCTATAAATCATGATTCTTCAAAATCTTCCTTGATTCAAGTGCTTGCACTGCACTCTGAAAATATATGCATACACAAAATACATATAGTCAGTGAAAACTCTTTGCCATTTTACCACAAATTAATAACCTTTGGCTTCGCGGTTAATATATTAATGCCTCCATAATTACCTACACTTATTTCGATGATCACGCCCGAGGATCGACATGCTGAGTAGCCACGAGCTGACTTCCTGTCAGTCAGTCAGTCTGTAATCGGCTAGTTTGCATTGCTGTTTCCGGCAAAGTCACTGTTTGCAGCAAGTGTGACGATCTGACGCATTTCTTGTCTTTACGTAGATTAGTTTGGGGAGGGAAGCTCATCTTTCACTACAAGGTTAACGAAAGTACTTGCAAAGTCGATTAATGAAACTTGGAGGGAGGGACTGGGTTCGCTTCCACCATTATAATTCGCAGCCTGTTGATGTATAAGATAAGACAATGTTTATTAATTTAGTAACACGTAATCACAGATATGATTCCACAGAAAGTTTAAATGAGTACCCTCTTACTGAATACTGACCTTACTTAAAGCTAAGAGCAATGCTCTTGATGAGCACAAGGGAATACTGTATCCAAAAACTTCACAAGTTTCAGCAACAATACTAACGACTGACTTCATTCTTTCTTAAAATACTTGCTAACTGCACCGCCATTGGATTCTGAATCCTGTATCGGGACGACTTCTTGCGGAGCACCAGACTTAGCAATCGCAGCCTTGAGTAGCTTCTTTATAGCACCAGGCTTCATTGTAGTAACGCTATGGTTGTCCTTGATGTAGAATCTCCAGGGCTGATTCTTAGCCTTTGGTGGACATTTGTCGATGCCGATCCTTGTCGCTGTGACTATTTCAAACGTTTGATTTGCAAAGGAAATATCCTCACTCTCCTCCAACCAAAAACTATCGCTTGAGCACAGGTCGATTTTATCACTTCCGGCCACCGTCAGATCGAATGCTAAACAAAGCTTCCCGGGCCCGTTACAAATCTCCCAGTTTTCCAGTACCTTGGTCGGTTTGGTTTCCAAATCCGCAACTGATGGGTTCCCTTTAGCTTTTTTTCTGGCTCGAGCTCTGAATGATCGCATGGTTTCTAAGCCTTCCAATGGCTCCAGACCGCGTAGGAGACATGCTGATCCGTCCTCTGTTCAATTTAAAATCATTAAAACATTAGTTCCTTGTTCCTTCAGAGGCTTCGATGGATCATCAACATATATTTTCAGTTTAGTCATTACCTCCAGCAGTCAGGTTGATGCAATGATACATCCCATATGTGAAGTACACGTTAGCATGACCAGGTCCCATGAAAGTTGCTTCATTCTTTTTGCCACGTCGTCCGCCGTAAGAGTGAGAAGCAGCGTCGTCCATTCTGTACGCTTCGGTTTCCACGATTATGCCTTTCAAGATTTCGCCGGAATCTAACTTTTTCACTAGTACTTTCCCCAGTAATGCTTTAGCTAGTTCGACACTGGGCTTTGTAAAGAATTCTCTGGGAACTCGGCGATCAGAGTTGGAACTTGTTGAAGTTGTTGCAAGATCAGCTGTTCGAGGCAACGTAGTTGATTCCGATGGCATCCCAACGGAAGTGGGATTCTGTGCCACTCTTCTTCGTTTCATGGTTCTTGAGATTCTTAGGAACAGAATTTTGCCTGTAAAGTTCAAAGTAAAGGCTTGAAAAACCATTGATTGGCGTCGACCAATCGATCGAACACTTGGTTTGACAGATACTAAACGCCAACGGTTATGTTACCTCTTTTTCGATGCCTGAAACAGGTGTGGACCAGCGGGCTGACTCGATACTTCACCTTTTCCAGGCCTCAGGCTTATGTTTTTCTTAATGGCTTTTTTTCCTAGTACAAAACTGTCAACATCAGCTGTGAGCTTTTGTTAATACAAATCCAGAAATTTTTCAGAAATTTTGAAATAGAAACACTGACAAACCTACCGGTACGTTTATAATAGTTCGACAAACAGAAATCGGATTCAATATTATTTTTGTTCCAAAGTTCAAACACGTGCGAGACTGAACTTTTAGCGGGTTCTCAATGCTGTGTTTGCAACTCCAGATATCCTTGTAAAGCGGTAAAGCCCTGGGATTTGAATCCACTCGTTCTAAAGAGCAAAATTAAGGCGTTCTTGAAATTCCGAACAGCATCATGTGCTATGGAGCAAACGCCTCGTGCGGAATTCTTTTGTCATTGTCATCCAACTTGAGTCTTGAGTCCAGAGTCGCATTTATATGTATGCCAACGGATTGACCCAGCTGTGACCTGGTAGTTTCTAGTTGAAGAAGAAGACATTTTTCATGTTGAAAATATTTAGTTGCAAATCGATCTAATTAGTTGTCTGAACATACGCCGTGGCGCTCGCGTATCATTTTGTTCTCATGTTTCCGCAAGGTAAAATTGGTCTGATACATCTACAAGTTCAAAATTTGGATCTCGGAAAATAAAGATACTACATGTTCTTGAGACGTTTCGAATTTAATGTCTGAAATAGAAAGTATGGTACATGTACATCGTCAGTTTTGATGGTGTTCGAGTTGTTGAAACAGTTTCACTCATTTCGTGTGATTCACAGAATCTATGCTAGAGCCAGCCAACATGGACACTCAGGCGAGTTTAAACTTGAACGTGACTGGCACAATTCCTGAAGGCTGCTTGCCCATCGAACACTGGCTTGAAGATTACCGCAAGACTTCAAACTGGGCTCGCTGGAACCATGTCGCGGAGGTCGAGACTATCGACGAAGTGAATCATGTGCTGTCCAAATGGTCCAAAATCGAACAGATACAGTTCAACAATGGTCTAGCTATGTTATTGGATTGCGAAAGAGGGAGCCATCGGAGCTGCGACGCCAAGCTCTTGGCCATTGTCCGTGATACCGGTTATTCCGATATGTACCTCACGACACCGAGTCATGGATTGCGTCACCGTCATAAAAGTACAGAAGTTACAGAGCAAATGAGTAAGGCATTCAAACTATAGGGTGAATAGGGTTGCTACTGTTGTACACTAAAAACTTTTCCCATGTCTTTAGCACCCGAGTCGGAAGGCGAATCTCAGATGGTTTTGTGGACACCGAAGAATAGCGCTGACACAGAAATCATTGACAGTCATAGCCCTATGGATCATATGGTTGAAGGAAGGCCCTCCGCAACCAAGCTTCAGTTGGACACCAGCAGCTCCGACGAAGAAAGTGCTGCTATGGAAGTAGAACAAATTGACCAAATTCCCGTGGTTCCGAAAGGACATCAAGAAGTATGTTGATTTCTTTGTAGATTCTTCATCAGCTTCTTCTGACAATGCAATTTATATTTCTTTATCTTCCCAGGTAAAGTACAAGATCACTACGGATGTAGCTGATCTTCAGATCGAAGCCATATACGGAACTATCTACCATTTTGACTGTCATTTGTGGGTCGTTCTGTTTTGTGGGAAGAATATGCCTGCCCTTGTCCCAGCGTCTGCGATGAACAGATATTTCCCAGAAAAGGTCATCAGATTCTATGAGCGTCGTATCGAATGGGCCGACGTCGCTCGGTCTAACTTCAAAGTGCGACTGTCGGAAGGCAATCCTGCTCTATCAATTGCCAAGTTCGACTGCAGCTGCGATACCAAACCTTACTGACTTGACAATTACCTTCTTTAAACCTAGACTCTAGCTTTAAACTCTGGTATCTGAAGTCATGACTACTTGTGTACCGAATTTCGACATCAAGTACTAGCCTTAACTTATAATATTGTTTGACAGTTCCTTGAGTCCAGTTGGTTTGAATGATTCCTATTTAGGTTTAACAGAGAGTATCTTTAAATTAGTTGCATAGTTCTTAGACACTTCGACATGGAGAACATGGCCCGTACTGGGGTCATGTTCAACATCATTTTTTCATTCATCATCATTTTAAAATAGCACAGCGTATAAATAAACCTGTGAAGTTGAAAGAATCCAACCTGAAGAATGCCTATCAGTCAGTACCTTGAAGCAACATTTTTATCTCTGCAAGTGCGTTTTTTATTATATGTCATCATTCGTTTCAAAATCTTGTAATCATCAGTAGACTAATTCGGATAACAAACATCACAGTTCATCAAACAGCTCACATTTAGTTTAGTTCTTATTCGTAATTCGGCAGCTAAAGTTAGGACCAGGAAGATTTTGCTAGCATAATAAGTACTAGCTCGTCAGTCATAATGATAAAAGGACATGACATATTTCATAAGCAAAAGATGTAATTAACAGATTATTCAAAGATTAGAATGATTTCATCTAACGTATCCAGTTGCTCTCGTATTTTCAATTTCCTCAAGAAAAATACACAAATCAATCAAGCTTAGTATCCCATAAGCCGTTTCAGCACCACAAAAATCGATTCTTCACACACATTATCAATCTCATATACCAATGCGATAAGGAACATTATTAGGATTAACATGCGCAATTACTCGACGATCCAGCTTTAACCTTGCCATTAGCACCCAAGTCTAGCTTATCAGGATCTGACGACATTGGTTCCTGGCTCCATTTGTCGAGCTCTAGAATCTGTGAATTGAAAAATACTCATATTAGCCCTTGTCACTATGGCCTAAAACTTTGCAGTTCACGTAGAATGTTATACCTGTGACACGAGAAAATTGGCAGAATCTTCAATATTGATGTTATCCTTAGCTGAAGTCTCGAACCAGGCAGAGAATCCTTGTTGTTGACAAAATTCGTTCATCTTCTCCCTATTTCCAGCGATACCCTCCTTTGGTTGGTCACACTGAAACAACCATTAATTTCATCAACTTCAGCTCAAAACTCCAAACCGAGTCCCTCACGTTCTTTGCCTTACCTTATTCGCCAACAGCACTGTCGGAATCGGCCTTCCATCCGGCAAAACAACCTTGGCATCCAAATCCGCCTTCCACTTGGGCACCGCCTCCAGCGTCGCAGCTCTAGTGACATCAAAGACGACAAAAGCTCCAACAGCTTCCTTGTAGTAGACTCTGGTCATGGAGCCGAACCTTTCCTGGCCTGCAATATCCCACAGCTGCAGCCTCACAACCGTCTCGGGGTCCCATCTCAGCACCTTGAGAGCGAAGTCAACGCCGATGGTGGCCCGGTAGTGCTGGCTGAAGAACTGATGGACGTAGCGCTTGATGATAGAAGTCTTCCCGGTTCCAAGTTCGCCCACCACCAGAACCTTGTACAAGCGTTCTCGCTTTCCCTGAAACAGAGCAAAATCAAAAATTAGTCGTCTTGAAATGCCGTATCAACCATTTCGAGCGCAGCGCAGCGTGTATCCATGTTAAAATGTCAAGTCTTTGAAAAATGCAACAAGGGCCAACAACGGAAGTACAACCTCGGGAGCTGGTTCATGATGTTCAAACTGGAAAGGTTTCAACTGCTTAAAACTCTCAGTGTACGACGTTTCATCTTCAGTCAGACCTAAACTTTTACTAAGGTTCAATGAAGTTGATAGGTCACTTTCAGTCGAACTTGCAGTGCTCTCTTCGTCATCGCTCTCAGTCTCACTTGCCTCCGCAACATCCACATCGGCAGTCATCTTATGAGCCTTGGCCTCGTCATTCCCCCCACCAGCACTACCCGATTCAGTCGTCGTCGAAATACTCTTCTCCAGCACATTTCCATTTGGAATCCCGGCAGCATCCTCAACAGCACCATGTACTTGTTCGTCTCCGATATCTTCTTCCTCCGTCGCCAACTTTCCCAGTTGATCCTCGAGACTCGACGAAGGAGTGATTCCAATCCCACTCTCCAGTTCCGAAACACTGTGTTCAATGAAGCTCTGAGGACCCAGAAGACCAACTCCCGCCAACGGCACGTCCAGTACGTGTGGTACATAGTGGTGGTGACTGTGAAGATTCTCGGAACTCGGATATCTTCTGTCAACGACGTCCTCCAACTTATTGATACGGTGGAACTCTCCATTGCCAAGATCCGTTTCTTTGACGCCTTCAGTGACTTCTTCTTCTTCTTGTGGAAGTCCTTCGTCGTTGTCGGGGCTTGGTGCTACGGAAGGCTTGTCTTCGTCTTGCATTTTGTACACTTGCTTAAATGTTTCGGCAACTACACCGGCTTCTTCGTTGGCATCAGCCATGTTGACAGGAAGCGAGGTGTCAGATTTGTACGGCTTGGATTCGTATTTGGATTGATTCTTGAATGCTTCTGGTCGTTCGGTGGGCAAGAGGACTTTGGGCTCTGACTCGAACGTCACAATATCTGGAAATTTCCGGGTGATGGATTCTTCTGGAACCAAAATAAATACACCGTGTATAAGTATTTGTAGCTGTACACATTCAACATTTATCTCTCCCACCCTATTATTCCTGTAACATTGATCCTTGACTCTTAAAATAGAACTATCTTGAATCAATACAGATAATGACCAGGAACGCCCTCTTTTCGTCCATCCAGTCACATTTTTTTCAAGGATATTATTACTTATTACTCAAGATTTGCAATCCAAGAGCTTCTCAAGCTTCAACTTTTCAAGTATCATTCGAACTAACTGTATTGGGCTTAACGATCTTCTTACTTTTCTCGATTCCTCTCTGCGTCTTCAATTAAGTAAGTCTGTGTCGCAATATCAAAAGGATTAACTTGTAATATCGAATTTCGCAATATCCAATGGTCGTTGTTACATTCTCATTCTTAGATCCTCTTAAAGCCTCAACTCCAATGAAGCTTGGAGCCGAACAGGCCTTCAAGTGCGAGAGCAACTTTGCCACGACAAAACAGCTGATCGCCTTCAACTCGTTCAAATAAATACAAGCTCTTCCCACTTTTCTAGGATAATCCACACACAAAGTTTCATAATAATAATAATCTTGCTGGGTTCACTCGTATTCACTACCACTGCTTGACTCATATCAAAAAGCTGGTAAATTGGCTAAACAAATTGGCAAAAGCTGATCCATCTAACGTTCATAACACTGAAAATGGCTCAAGATACTCGAGAAAATCAAACAAAAATAGTCAAAATGGTCAGAGCAATAAGAGCTCCAAGGTCCAAACTTTTCACTTTAGTGTTAGCCCTTCAAGGGTTCAAATTCAACTGCAAGTGCTTATTTTCTTCAAAGAACTTTATACATTTATATCCTATTGTTTATAAGAGGTCAAATTGTTTCAGGCCACGTGACTGGACACGTGCTCCCTTTGAAGGTACCTTTTGATGGATTTGAAACACAAATAATGTTTGAAATGGAAATGACTATGGCCTTTTTGCTTTTGACTAGACAAAATCGACTGACCGACTGAAGGAACCAAAAAGTGGAGAGATTCAATGCCATCAAGGTGTATACAACAAATCAATTTGACAACGCTTATCTCCTAGAGCAAATACTAATGGAAGTATAAGCTCTAGAACCGGTCAAACGACATATCGTGTATATACCATCAAAACTTGTAATATCACATGACCACCTCCAAGTTCTCAATCCTTATCAGAAAGTATCAACTAAAGCCCTATCAAAGTGGCTCCACCTAACAGAAATCAAAGACAAATAATAATTGAATGAGTTGACTCACCTTTGGCCTTCAACTGTTTGGGCAGCTCATCCTCTGGAACATTGACTGGATCCGCAGCTATGGCCAAAACTGCTTCAAGCTTGTCGTTACTGGAACTGGACGCCTTGCTCCGTTTGAACAGTTTGCTGAGCACCTTCTTGGGCGACTTTCTTTGGGGTTGAGCTACTGTTCCTGATGCTGATACCAAAACGTCCTCTGGCGTTCTTCTGCCGTATGAAGCCGTTGGCGATGAGACTCTTGAAGAAACGTCACTACTGGAGCTGGCTCTTGGAATCTTTGAAGTACTGCCAAGATCTTTGGTTTCACTTTGGGCTTCAAATCCTTTGTTTTCTTCCGGCCTTTGCTGCTGTTTACTTCTAAACTTCATCCTTTTGAAACTATCTCTCAGCTTCGAATTCGATGACGGTGTCAGGACAGGTTCTGGAGTGCTGCTTCCACTTCCAAAACACCTGGTACTCCCGTTTTCTTCTTGCTCAGTAGACACTTCAAGAAGGTCACTTGGAGACGTTTGTTGAGACTCCTTCCTCCTCAAGGACCCTTTTCGATTTATCAAGTTCGCAAGACCACTTTGGCGCTTACTCGTTGACGTCGTTGATGGCTCAGCAGGCGTGGGATCAGCTCCAGCAGCAGTACTTGAAGAACCCGAAGAAGATTTCTTCCTCGGTGGAGTCTGAACTTCGTTCCTCCGCCTGAAGCTTCCATTGCTAACAGAGTCCACCGAAGGCGCTTTATTGATCCTCCGTCGACTGTCCATATTGGCTTCAGCGGGAGGTAACTGGCAGGACAAGTGCCGGCTGACCGAAGTCGGTATTCCCGTGTGATACAGTAGAGACGCACTCCAGAAAACACTACTTCGATTGAAGACCGAAGTGCTACTATTGCTAGCGTTACTACTACTGGCTAAACTTGTGAGGCTTGTTTGTTTGCTAAACGTTGTTAGTGATTGTGAGGTTTCCCAGGTATTTTGGCTCCTGAGTGTGGTCCTGCTGCCTTCGTTAATACTGTTGGATCTTTTGGGTATCAAAGAAGATTGGACACGCACATTGCCATCGGCACGCTTATGCCGCCTTACAATGCGATTTGCTGGAAGACTGTTGTGTCTTTGAAAACTTGATGGTTTCGTAACATCCAGAACCGTTGAGACTCCAAGAGCTTCTTCATCCTTCTCCTGTTCAAGCTGCCCAGCTTGGTCTCTTTCTGAATGGCTGTAAGCGCCAAGAATCTCGCCAGAGTTTTCGACTACTGGAGAGTTGTTGGCCATTTTTATGATTATGATAGCCGCAATTCGATTTAATTACAGGGGAACAAACACTACGGATCGTGTTTCCACAAAAACTTGTCATGCGTAGCAGCGGCCATGGGATAACACGAAAATGTTGGGCGCTTTTCAAATTGAACCATAATTTATATTGACAGATATCCAAGGCTTTTTTACCACTTATTACGTAATGGACGCTACAATTAACCACAAATTGTAAACTGACAACTGACAGCGTCCGAAAACTGCTCCTGAATCGGCAACTGTCAAACTTGAAGTGGTTGCTAAACTTGGTTGCCAATTTCAATTGGCAATCCAATGCATTTCTGTCATCAAAGTTTAGACGTGGGACAGGTCTGCAGCAAAGCCCCCAGGAGAAGAGCCATTAATTTCTTTAGAAATCGGTATGTACTGCCATGGACAATGATTGAAGTTAGTTACCTGTTGTGAGACCTAAGACCAAGAGCGCATTATTATTATAGACTTGGGAGGGACGTCGAGTCAAGCGACAAACTTGATCGCATTAACAGCGTTAACGCTTCCATGGTTATGTAACCTGATGCTATTTTTTACTCAATCATTCATCATGGTCATCGAGTGCATAACTTTTATTCTGTGAGATTTTCGCTTCAGCTAGCTAAAGCCAAGGTGTTCTGGTGTTCTTGGTTCAGGAGGAAAAATCCAGTTTATTACATATACTGTAGTTACGTAAGGTCCAGGTAAATGATGCAGAAATGTTGCTTGACGTTCCCATAGCCAAAACTACTTTCAAACATTTCTTGAGGCTCTTGTTGCATATGGATCAAGTTTCTAGCCCCGAGGGACACCGTTGACATTTTATCGCTTCGATTTGGACGAAATTTGGATCAAATGACCTTCTTGGGTCACTTGACCACCATCTCCGAGGATTTTTGAAAATTCGCATTTTTGGCGAAATGCCAACGGTCC
>JAQGBJ010003340.1:0-13023 GCA_034698345.1 Sphaeridia pumilis
CGACGAGACATTTACTTGAGAGACCACAGATGAAGTCGGCTTTGCAAATTAAAAAATTCCAAGGTCGTTCTAACGGTGTGTGTGTGGACCGGTTGGGAAAGAATCCTGATCAAGGCTCGGCTCTTTGAAAATTCTGCGAAATTCCTCATAATGCGGCAGCACCTTGACAAAAATATAAAAGTTGAGACATTCCTGCAGCCGCCAGGTGAGAAAAGAATGATAATTGGCCTTTCATTCCCATAGAAAAATGGATGCAGTTTTTAAAGCATACTGCACTACATATGGCCTGAGGGCATTCTTTTTATGCAGTACAGATATGCCCACACCTATACTCTTGTGACCGGAGAAACTTTGTTGTTTGCCCTGTACTTGGCACTTGGCTGTTGTGAGAGCTCGACTTGTATTGGAAGTTGTTGTACGTAAAAGGGATTCCACCTGCCTGCCGATAAGTACAGCTGTAAACAATCTACAATTTCATTAAGCTATCATGTTTGCAATCAAGACGGCAGGTATGCTGGGAAAGGAGTATTTAATGCATAGATGGAAACTGAAGACTCTTGGAAGTTGTTCCCAAGGAGAAGACGAGGTGCTTGACCAGTTTGTTATACGCTCAAGGAACGACGACGACGAAGACTTGGTCGCCAGTTCTGGTTCTTGGATTCCGCTGTATCACCTGTTGTATTACTGCACGTAACTTTTGGTCCGACAACAATGAGGATGAGATGGCAGCAAGGAATGCCAAAGTCATTTCCTCTCTCTACTCGACTCTTTTCCCTCTTGTTTTCTCAACCCTTTAGCTCCGCATTACAAGACGTTGAGATTCTCATTCTTGTGGTTGTCGTCGTCTTGGATGTTACATTGGGATCGTCTCGAATTCCCTTTGGATTTCGTTGTGGTGGTTCCAAGGCTTGATAAATAATCCGACATTTTTGGTTCGACTGACTCATGTGAAAAGGTCAGATATTTACATTGCTGTTAAGCTTTGAAAACAAGTGCTTTTTTGAAGTGGTGCAAAGACTTGTGCGTCTCACTTTCTTGTTCATGGCTCCGTCCGAGTCGAAAGCATTACATCATCGGATTCTCCACGAGCTTTTATTTTGGAGATTCTTGGGTTGAAAGGTCGGTAAAAGATATAATACTTGACTGTCGGTGAACAAAGTCCATAAAGACATTCATATAGAGAGAAACTCGTTTGACAGCCGAAGAGCCGATCCCTTGGGCGAATATCGAAGAATTTAAAATTCTTTACTGACAGAGAGAAAGCTGGTGTTTGGTCCTTAAATCATCGATATCGTACCAGGGTGGCCCTCATCGATACTTGAGTTTGCTGTATCAGGTTTCTGATCGCCCACGTGCGATATCCACAATTTGAAAAGAAAATTAATGGCTTGTTTTCGGCGACTTGTTGCTGGGATCGATGGCTTGTATCAATTGGAGAGTTGAGTTTCAAGACTTGGTCCACCACTCCCCTCCCTACTTGTTAATTCCGGCCATTTGTTGGACCTGCAAAAAATAAATCATTGTTGCAATTTATGCACCCTACAAGACAATGGCACTCCTTCGTATAGGGACAATGACTAATTGCGATTGCCGTAGCTTGCTTAAATTAATGATTCTAGTTTTACGTCTTGGCCGGATTTAATAAACTTGTATTCTTATTATTGCAGACTGAGAAGAAAATGGCGACGAGCGTCTGCACGAGCCGAAATTGCGGTTCCACACCTTCGACAACTTCAGCAAGGCTCCGAACAAGTCCGAAACAGTTTCTGACCTGGTCAGCGACGGCGGCAAATACTCGACTTCAGAAGATGAGCAAGAATTTGGTGTTCAACGTTTCGAAGCTCGGTTCAAGAATGACTTTGCCGGTTTTCCAACATCATGAAAATCATGGACAGGATCCATCATCAATTACGGGATCAAATTTGAGTCTTGACAGTGGCGGTTTTAGCAATTCAAGATTTGGTTCCCATGAGGACATTAACGACTTGTCGGACGGCGGTTTCAAGAGTGACGCTCCAGTGGTCAAAAGTGTGATTCTTAAAAGAAACATTACGTTACAGGACAATTTGTGGAAGAGTAAAAATGGTGATGATGACAACAACATTAATATTAATAATAGTGTTTCGAATGTTGCGGGGATTTTAAGAAGAAAGTCTTACGCGGACCTGTCGTCAAGGACGAGTATTTACAACACGGATAGTTTGAACAACATTAATAACAACAACAATAGTGTAATAGTGAACAATAATTTAAACTGTAAATTAATCAACGACCCGGATAAACCGACAAATGAAGAGGAAGCTGTGATTCGGATGGAACTGAAATCCGGGCAGTGTTTTTACAATAGTAGTTTTTCCATGTTTCCGCCTGAAACGAGGGAATTCGATGGATTTTTCAAGAACAATTCGTCAACAACTATAAATTCAGCTGCTACGACTGTCCAAATGCAGTCACCTCATGGGTGAGATTTTGGTTACAGCAATTTCCATTGAAGCAATGAAGCTTGAAAAAAATTCGATTTTACTCACTTTTTGTGTTACTGTTGACAGAAGTCGGGGAAGCTCTTTTTCAATAAACTTGAGGAGTCCTCGGAGTCATTGTCATGGAGAAGAAAGCGTTGGACTGGAACCAAGAAGAAGCAAGGATGTCGAAGAAATGGTTGGTGACAACAATAGGAGCGGGCTTTTGATACACTCGGCGGTATTGTCGTCTTCAGCTTCGTCGAGTTCATCAATTTCGTCATCCTCGCCGCCTTGTTCACCGGCTTCCAGTTCAAGTAGTTCTTCTTCTGTGAGTTCTTCGACTGAAGCCGGTGCAGTATTCAATTCACCTTTAGTACAACAAGTCTCCGCCCCGTCAACTAAAGTCAGTCTTCACCGTAAACTACTGCCGTTGTTCAAGTCACCAGGTTCGGCAGATTCTGAAAAGCTATTGTCGCCGAGCGGGGGGAATGCGTCCAGAAGGAGTGGGAAATTGGGCGCAGTCCATCATCGTCATCCCAATAATAATAGCAACAATAAGGCTTCAACAATGCCTGCTCCATCTTCAATAATTTGCCGAGGTTCTGATGGCATCACCAACAAATGTTTTTTCGTGTCCCAAACTTTGCCTCCGTCCAAACTGACTGTCACGACTTTGGAGGAAGAAGAAGAACTGAAGGTTGCTGCTTGGTTCCAGGCTGGAATTCCAAGGTATTTGACGGTTTTGCCTTGCATCACGGTTTTTGATTATTGTATTGTGGTAACAAGGAAAGTAGATGAAGTCCCAAAGATGGCTGTAATATTGTAATGAATTCAGTATGGATTTTGAAAGCAGTCAATCATGTCGTATATACTTTCGAACCTAAATCAAAAGTTTTGTTGCCATCTGTCAGGGTGCCAATAAAATAGTCTGACAGGAAGGCGATTTACCAATTGGTTCAGATCAATAAGCAAATTGCTACACCTGTAATTGCAGTGTCCGTCAGGAATATCAAGTTGATTTTTGTGCAAGTGAAAGTTGGTTGTGAATTGAATATGGCGGCAGCAATATCGTGCTGATTGTTGATTGATATATATACTGATACATGTAAGGAACACTTGATAAATTCGATTTTGATCTCAACAGGGAAATCGCTTTGGAAGTACTTCGGAACGAGCCGTTGGGGTCCTTTATCGTCCGTGAATCTACAACCAAGGCAGGCTGCTTCGCCCTATCACTTCGAGTGCCACGTGAGACGCAGCCGAGTGGAATCGCCCATTACCTGATACTCAAGACGGGCAAAGGCTACAAAATCAAGGTGTGTGCCAGGTGTCAATTGGGTTCTGCCGCAGGTCCAAAGATCAACAAGGGCCTTTGTTGTAGCCCACACTTTGAGTGAACCCCGTGTCCAGTTGGGTTTATGACTTTGTATGTAGTTTTGCTTTCGGAATCCTGCCTTTGGCGAATGGGTAGATGATATGGCCCTTGAAAAATTCCTCGTTCTTCTTGACCGTATTTAATACCCAGAGGCAATTTAAATTCGGGGCTTGTGCCATACCAGTCAACTAAGTAAGAAAAGGTCTAGAAACGAATTTTTGATCCGATGAAAAATCCTTAGAAGTCAGCAGTGCTTCAGGCGTTCAAAGTGCCGACTATTTAGTTGTGTTTTAAGCATTAATCTTGTCGGGGTAGTAATAATATACAAGAAGGCGGCTCCGAGAGCTTATGGTGATAAATGGGAAATATTCGAGTAGTTTCTTGTAACTTAAGTAAGGGTTGAAGGAGTTGAGGATCGTTTGTACATTAGGAAGTGCTTGCAAGTTATGGTATACTGACTGAGAAACTGGCGCTGACTTTGGACCTGAAGGGAGAAGAATATTGTTATGATGATGAGAATGTATGTAAGAAAAAATCCTAATTTGTTGCTTGTCTCTTTTCTAATTTCAGGGTTTCACAAAAGAATTTGGAAGTCTGAGCTCACTAATTACTCATCACTCTGTAATGCCCGAACTACTGCCGTGCCCTCTGTCGCTACATCGGTACAGGCCCAGTGGGCACACAAGGACCAGCAGGAACAAGTCTTCAGATTTTGTTGAGCCTGAAAAACTACTGAACACCTTTTATACGAGGAGTCCGACGAGCAAGTTTACAGATTTTTAAAAGGACGTCCTGGAACTGTTATACTGTTGTTTGACAAATTTTTGAAGTCGTAGCTTGTATTGTAAAGTCGCTTTAGTACGTATATACTTACAAATCCAGAACGTAGTTTTTTGGTGTCAGTCATTGAGTAGCCAAGTGTTGGGCTTGTGTTTATGTAAAAGGTATAAAGTTATGTTATATATTATACCTTAGTCGATATGTACTTATTTATACTAGTAAAGAAATTATTATCCGAAAGATGATCTCCGTTTTATGGATAAAGTATTTGTGGTGAACTTTTCAAAACCCGTGAACTGAAATGGTTCGATAAGACACATTTTATTTATAAAATTCCGTAATTTTTTAGTAATACTCATTTATGACATGACGATTCAATCATTCTTTAGAAAAACACACAAGTAAAAAAACTAGCAACTACAATCATCAATGGCTCTCAGCTTGAAGCTTGAATGGTTTTGGTGAGAGAGTGAGACCGCATTCAGCCATGGTGTCCGGCGACAGGCTGGTTCCCTTGGGAGCTTTGAAACTGAAATTGATCATGGCGTTGACGAAGAACAAGAGGATCATTTGGCGAGCAATGTCTTCTCCGATGCAGGAACGTTTACCTGAAATGATTTCAGAATGAAGCTTAAATTTTTTCATTTTTGTAAATATAAACAGGCTTTAAATGTAAGCGAAAGTTACCGCTTTGGAATGGGATAATGTTTTCGTTTTCGCAGAGGTAACCATCGTCATCCAGATGGCGCTCGGGGTTGAACTGGTCAGGATTTTTCCAGACTCGAGGATCGTGGTGGATTGCGTACAAGAAGGGTAGAATCATTGTGCCTTTTGGAAATTCATAGCCAGCTACGTCCACCCGCTAAAATCAGCAAAAATATTATCATTATATACAATATAGATTGATTTGAAATGGATCAAATACACAAACATGTGGCGCCATCTTACTTTGGTTAGAGCATGAGGAATACCAAAGGGCAAAGCTGTGCTGTGACGCAAGACTTCCAAAACACAGGCTTGAGCATACGGCATTTTTTCAATGTCGTCCAAAGAAGCTTCTTTGTTGTTTCCAATGGTTCCTTTGATTTCAGTGATGACCTTGTCCTAAAAGTTTTCGATTTAAAAAAAACCTGTTGAAAATTTCTAGTCTTGAAGACCTGAGGAAGCTGAACCCATACCTGAATTTTCGGGTTTCCAGCCATGTACAAGAAGAGCCATTGGACAGTAGCCGAAGTGGTCTCCCAACTGAGGTTCAAAACGTCGTTCATGACAGCGCTGATGTTTTCAGGCGTCAGAGCATCGTTTTTCTGGCTTTGGGCCTGCAAAACCAAGTCCTTGAGCTTTTTCGAAATTGATTGATTAAGAGCGTCAACTTTTTAAATTTCAATTTACCTTGGTCACGTAAGCGTCAAGAACAGATTTTGCGTCAGGACTCGCAGCTCGCTTCTCAACAATGTTTTTGTAAATCTTGTCCGACTTGGCTTTTGACTCCTTGACATCAGCCATGACTTGACCGTAGCTTGACCAAATCCGTCTACGTCACAAATCAAAAAACGGCATTAATTACTGACTTCTTGAACCATTGTTTTTTCATGGGCCACAGGAAAAAGCGGACAAGTTTTATACACTTACGCAACCCATGGCAAGTAGTTGAGGACGCCGACGACTGAAAAAACGTTGAATCTCTGACGTTGGACGGCTTTGAGGTAGTTCCATTGTTCATTGTCATGCGAAAACTTTTCGCCAAGAATCATGTCCGACAGTGCGTTTCCAACATGGTGAACCACGGCCTGGTCAACTGGGGCAGCGTTTCCAGCGTAGCTCTTGAGCTCTTTGACGAATTCGCGAACAGTGGTTTGAATACGCGCTTCGACGTTGGTCCCCCGAATTTCCTGGAGAGCAGCGGAGACCAAGTTGCGCTGCGTTTGGTGAGCTTGACCTTCGGCGCTGAGGATTCCTGAAAATGACACATGTCGTAAATAACATTACTGGTTTGGCAAGTTGACAATTTCTTGTTTTGTCTGGGGATGCACTTGATGCAGATTTTTATGTCGTCTGATGTCTTGATATCGTTCAAGATTAATGGGTTTAAAGTTGGTGTTTATCTAATTGTTACTGCTAAATTAAATTTCTGTTTGAATGTCGCCTAGCTTTTTCACCTTTTTCTGAACTTTCAAACCAGAAATGTTTGTGAATTTATACATGTAATTATGCATCTTTTTTGCAAGGAATATAGCGAAGCTGTACTGGTTATGGTAGGAAGTCGAATGCAAAAAGTAGCCAAATTGTATGCAATCAACCTCAATCAGCAAGGAACGCGTGTCCCTTGGACAAAACGATTTGTACATGCGAATATTTGCGGGACTTGGGCGGCCTCATCGTTATAAGGCTTGCCGCAATTGCGCGAATCTTGTGCTGCGGGTTGAGGCTTGATCAAAGTTATTCGCCATTCAGAACAAAACTTCATCTTTCACTTTGACCCAAATCTAAAGTTCTATGAGGCAATTCCAAAGTACATAATCGAATTGCTCAACGATTGCTCAACCCAATGAGGTCATAGAGGAGGGCTAGATTTTTGTTAGTTGGCGTAGACGACGTCGAGACGACGACTTGGTGACGTACCTTTTCCTTTGGCGAGCCCATGATTAATGTGCATTTTTGGACGGACGTTGAATTCGTCCATGGAGAGAAGTTGCTGGACAAGTGGAAGGTCGCAGACGACGACGGTGTCGACGGATCCTAAGGAAATACTGAAGGCTCTTCCGTAATGGCGGGCGTATTCGGCGAGCGTCTTGTGCGGTGCTGAGCCCAGGAACGGAAGGTTTCCAAGGAATGGGATTCCATTGGGTCCTGGAGGTTTGGCGAAGTCGAGCCAGTCGACGAAGAAGCTGATGATGACCACGGAACCGATTGTTATGAAGAAAATCTTTTCGTAATGCACCGCCAGGAAGGCGCTAATGTCTGCGAAACTGGACTCCATATCTTCTGTCTCTTGAACTTCGGTCGCACTACAACTAAGGTTTAGAAATTTGCTGAGAAAAAGTCCGATGGCGAAAAGCAAAAGGGGTTGGCGAAATTCACTGTCAAAATGTCACAACAAGAGGCACCAAGGCCACACAACTTGACTCGAACTGACCCAAAGATGGACTGAAGCTTCGAGATGATGCAGCTGCCCAATGAAACGAACAAACTTGGAAGGGAAACTGGTTTCCCTCGTTCAAGATGCATTCGGCAAAATTTCGTTGGGTCTTGTTTGCTCGGTCGCTTTGGTGGCTTGGCCTATGGCTTATTAAGCCCATGATATGCACTTGTTGACGATGAAGAAAGCTTGTAAATGGTTAATCCCATTTGTCTTTTTGCTGCTGCAATTCAGGTTCGGCGTCTCGTGTACCTATATGAGCGTGTGTGAGAAGAACAACAACAACAACAAAAACATCATGACCAAAATTCAAACAGGTAAAGAAGAACATAATGTTTACAGGTACAAAACATCTTGCTTATTGGTGATTGCTGCTGCACTTTTTTTTATCTTAAGTGTCTTGGTGAACGACTACCTTGCCATCTTGGCTGATTTGATCTTTTGTAATAACGAGAGCAGTAGACGGTGGAGACATATCTGAAGGGACAGGTGTATTTTTTTTGGGTGACTTCTTTGAGAAGCTGGTGGCTTGGGTATATATACAGTATAATAAATTTGGCTAAATTTGGAGACAGAAACAGCAGGAGGTGGACTTTTGGTGGTTGACCGATTTTAAAAAGGCGGGTTCAAATATTCAATGAAGCAAAAGCATGAAAAATATATATGGTTTCCACGTTGCTAGCAGGCGGAACTCTTGTCTAAACCCCCAGGAGAAAAAAAAAGATTTCAGATGATGTAAGTGATTGCAAATTAAATGAATTATGATCTTGATTCGGCCGACGATTCAGTATGAAACAAAAAGACGTTCTGTCCAAGCCACAGGGCGCAACTCGCAAGTCAAGCGTTGATAACTTTGTTCACTAACGGTTACGGGCGCTTTCGTTAGATGTCGCTGGCTGCAGCTGCTGAATTTTAATAAAGTTTCAAAACCCGCACTTTGTATTCATGAGTTTAGTTGGACATGAAGGCCATTGGGAAAGTTATGTAACACGTATATATTGATTTAACGAAGACGAAATTTATGACGAGGGATGAACAATTTCAAAGACGCTGGTGCAGCGCAAGTATAATTTAATGCAGCGTCATTTTTCCATGCGACGACAATCAAAAGTCAAAGGGTAAAAATGGCCCACTGAACCACAATCTATAAGGAGCATGTCAAGAATCGGCGCACGACTGCCATTATTTATTAGGCACGCTGAGCGCATTTTGGCTACGCTGCTGCTGCATGGATGGAATTGCTCCAACCTGGGTGTCACTTGGATGCAAAAGCGCGCTCTTTGAAATTAGCCGACTGGCTGATTCGCTAACGCTGATTGATCGCTTCGTTGTTACTAATTTTGAAATGCACACCCAACCAAGGAACGGTATTTGTCGTCGTCCTAATCGATGACATGCCTGGATTGGGTTCATCGTTTGTTCATCTCGTTTCGCTATTATTTTTGCAAATCATACAATCAATCCCCTCATCAATCTTATCCAAGGAAGCGTGCACATCGGATTGATTTGCGCAATCATCCTTTCATCCTTGCATTACGGCATAGTTTGGTCTGAGCGGCGCTTTTATTGGTCAAGCGCAGCGTCATCTTCAATTGAGCCGTGGGGACCGTTATCTACATTTGGTGTCCAATGCAAGAACCGGAGCGGAATGCAATTTCTCACATTTACTGGGATGATTTCTCACGATTTTTTGGGTATCATCGTTTCATTGTTGACCAAACGACCTACAACTTTTGTTAGTTCGTTTGTATAAGTTAGAAAATAAATTGTTGAAATTCCACCAAAGAAATTATAATCCAGTCGGTGTGTCGTTTTATTTAATTGCTCTCACAGCAATTCGACTGCGAATCAGTCATCAAGAATAATAGTTATATACAACTTACAACAGTGAAAGACATAATGGTTTCACAATTTACTTTGGACAATTTACGTAACTGATTGATTGAGGCGATGAAAGGCTTGCAGTTTGTCGGCGATGCATTTGAAGTTGAAATCATCAACAAAATTACATGTTACTTTGTATTCATAGGCTACGGTTAACTGTGTGGTAAAAATGCAACGCTGACAAGCTATAAATATCACAATGAATTCGATGACAAATTAGTAGCGCATTCTCCTGTCGCTTCGCACAAGCCCAGCTCATTATGAGTGTCGGTTCGATATTTAATGAGCGGCATTTTATTTGGTGACATTCTCCGGCATTGGGTGTGACGCACATACCATTTTTCATACACTCAATTAATTAATATGTGAGACTTCAGTTGAATACATTGAGTGTATTTATAGGAGTTTTTGTGGCTCTAAAATAAAACGAAATAAAACTTCCGTGTGAAACTACTTCTATGGAAAAGTATTATCTGGCTGGCGGCGATGGTGAAATTGTCGCGTTTCCTGTCGTCGACTGAGCCGAAACCGGAAGTGGCGAACTGCATTGGGGAAACAACACATTTGGGGACAACCCTTCTGGTCATATGCATTCTTTTTGTAAATGCATTTCTTTTCCCCCCTTTCTGTACATAAATACCTGAGCGGAACTGGAGCAATTGCTTTGTTGCATTAATGCAACGGATTCAGAGTTTCAAAGGAGCAAACAGAATCAGTCATTGCTGTAAGAATTATTTAAAAGCATTAAAGCCATCCATAACATTGTACCATAGGCTCAGTCGGACCTTCTCGAAGCTCGTAATAAACAAAGGCCGTGATGCATTATGGCGCCCCTTACAGTTGGTTTCAAATGACGTTTAAAAGCATGAACCTTGAATGCACAGTCAGGCTTGCTCCTGCTTCTGCTGCCCTTCTGGAACTCATTATCGTCGCCATCGATCAAGGCGAGAAAGTAAACCAAAAGATGCAGGATCGACAGAAACTAAAATAACATTGAAGGCAAGGCAACAATGGAGCCTGGCACCGCCGCGGCGTCCATGCTTGTATGGTTTGTATTTGGTTTCCTTCGTGGATCGTTTAGGAACATGACGTTGAATAAATATTGAGCCTTGACTTAGACTCCAGCTTCCATGTATTTACAATTCGTTTAACGAAATCGATCGCTCCCTTGGCCGGTCGCTCCCCCACATTTTTGTTATCTGAATCACCGAAACTTGGGACTTTGTGAGTGAGTGCACATAAAAAATTAAGATTCGGTGTCTGGCACTGGGTTTCTGGGTTTGTGTGGCTCCGGCCGACACGTCGTCAAGGTGATTTTGACCGATCAAACAATAAACAAAACCAAGGGTGGCAATGAGGCCGTTTCAGATTTTTAAATGTGCTCCAACTCTAGGACCAGGAGCTGGAATCAATCGATATTGTTTACAAAATTGGCAATTAAACAATGTTTGGTCTGTGCTTTTGAGAGTAATAATATGAAAGTGCATGGGCATTTTCAACTGTAATTGCGTTTTAAGTACTGTTGTGATTTTGGATCCAAAATTCAATGGCTGTACCGCCGCAAACAGCTCAATCGGTGAAAATGAAACGGTAAAAGCAAATGGCTTTTGTTCTTGTTCTTGAACAGAGCTATTAATGGCGCTTTTGGCTTTGGAGCTGAACCAATATTATTGCTCATTCCCTGGGGGCCATTAAGTAAACGCATTAAGATCAAATGGTCATTGATCACGTTGCCGTGTGTGTATTTCACGTATTAGACAATGTAAAGCAAACTTGTTAATGTTAACTGGTCCAAATCCACAAGGCAATAAATGCAATTGTTGTAAATTGTGTTTATATACAGTTTCGTCCAACGGCCATAAGAATGCGTGCCCATGACTATGACATTTTGCAGGACCTCTCGCTGTCGTTTGGAACGAGATTTTTGTTGCTGTTTGTACTGTACCAGATTTATTTTGATGGCTGTGTGTATTTATCATGAGTTTGATCTGCGAACAATGTGCGTTGCCATATTGCCATTTGCCAACAAGAAGCGGCCGGACATGTATTTCATTGCTTTTGTGTTGTACTCAAGTGTGTATAGAAAGCACGGAAAGCGCACAGGGCATAATCAGGAACGAGATCAAAAGTCTCGTATAAATACACAATGTAAAGCAATATGAAAAAAGAAGAAACGCTAGGGACTGGCTGTGTAGCTGTAATAACAATTTCACAAACGAAACGACGACATCACGCAACCTATTTTGAAGAAGGAACGAATGCGAAAAATTACTCGGCCGTGGATATTATTATTACGGAGAGGCTTTTGGAAACCAACTTTGTTTGACGGGATGCTCATTGTGTGCAGGCTGACTGAACTGTACTGGTTTTGCCATTTGAAACCAATTACAGCTCGACGTGTATGTATACGTGAACTATTTCTGATTTCAGGTATATTTTCATCTGGTGCTGAACTTAAATGAGCTGAAATGGTTTCAATGTCCCAAAACGATAATAAATGAGAGGTTTGAGCGCTTTTGACCCTCGAAGCTAACCTTATGGTGTAGAGATTTTTGAAGCTGTGATGAGTGAGTGAGCCAGTTTCAAAAAAGCGATCTGCTTAGGTGAACCTGTATTTACTCTGTCAGATTACACGCTGCAGATTCAAGTGTGGCGAGGGTCATTTATTGGGCCGGATATAGCAGAATTAAAAGTCGTTTGGTTTGTATATATATATTCACTCAGTCATGTAGCCATGTGTTAGTCAGTTGAGGCTGAATTGCATCGATCCGTACTTGAGCTGTCACTTTACTTGTCATTTGGCCCAAAAATTAGCCGGTTTCACCGGAAACTGTACCTGGCAAAAACAGCATTATGGTCAACTAACTAACTAGAACTTTCGCTCGCTACCGACCAAATTAGGCAATCTGGTTTTATTGACAAGGTAAATATGCTTAAAATTGTTGCTCAAAGTGTCTCATAATCGAAATCGATTCAGGAATACTGTAATCAAACAGATTGGTGATATATTACTAATATTGCAATGGCCTCCAGAAATTTTCGACGGCAATTTTTGCCTGACCAAATGGGTTGCTCCATATAATTTGATATCATAAGTAATAAAGTAAACATCTTGTAATAACAACGTGTCAGATGAAAGCAGAGACAGTCTCCTATGTGCTCTACTTATCGTGAATCGAAGCTACATCTTTAAAATTCGCAAAGAAGAAAGTCAATGCTGATTCTAAGTTTCCATACAAGTTTTGATAGCTTTGAAGCATTTTTAAACTTATGTAAGTTTTGCGCTTTCAAAAGTACCCTTTGCCAGATTTGATTTGCGGCAGTAATTCATACGAATACAAAACATCAATTTATTGCTTGCTATAAAATTCACGTTGTACTGT
>JAQGBJ010003341.1:0-13022 GCA_034698345.1 Sphaeridia pumilis
GCTTCCCAAGATTCTGCACTCGGAGAGTTTCCGGACATTTGCCCTGGATTATGAAGCTGAAGTGACAGAAATCGAGGAGTATGGCATACCAGGTGCTCGGTACACATTAATGGGGGACAATTTAAAAATGGCCAAAGATAATGAATGCTATTGTCAGTCGAGTAGCGAAAAACTCGTTTCCGGCTGTATAGATGGCGCCTATAGGTTGATCTCCTGCAAAGGTATAGTGATTCCCAGCTTGGGCGTTTTATTTTCGTTTTTTCGTTGAGCGCTTTCATTGCAATATGATAAATATTCATTTATAACGTTTCAGGCTGGCCATTCGTATTTTCTCTTCCCCATTTCCTGTTTGCGGAAGAGCTGCAGCAGAACATTGACTTCAAACTACCAGAACCTGAAATACACCTCACATATTTTGACATTCATTCCGTAAGTTTTTGTGAAAATATTTGCCTTCCGCAGAAATTTAATGGTACAGTTTTACTTGTTTTTTCAACGTTTAGGAATCTGGCGCCCTGCTACGAGGTGTGGTCAGAAGCCAAATGAACATTGAAATTCAGAACCTTGCTGAATACCCGCCATTTGACAACTGGAAGCTGCCTGAGGGCTCCAGTCTTATTTTCCCAGTTTATTGGACTGAAGAGGTACCCAAAACTCATACAGTTTTATATTGATAAGCCTGTACTAAACTTAAAACTACACTTTAAACTTTTTTGCAGGTTGAAGAGATATCCGAAGAAACTGCTTCAGCACTCTATGAAGAAATTGTTGGTCCCGAGAAAGACATTCGAATTACCCGCTACGTTCTTTTGGGAATCGCCGTGACTTTAACTGTGGTTTGTGGGGGGATTTTGGCCATTCAGAAAATATTCTGACTCGCGTTTCAGCATTGTAAAGGTCAATTAAAGTTTCTAGTTCAACATAATTTTTGTGTACCTATTTTTCACACTTTCTTTACTACATGGGGGAGGTGTTGCCGAATTCCAATTTTGAATTTCAAAACAGTAATGCCGCATCAGCTCAAGCAAAATCCATTTGTATCTTCATTATCACGTTTTGCCCTTCTATTTGACAATTTGATATTGGAATTAATTTATTCGGCCCACTTTCACTTTCCGACACTCACAGTCCTCATGACTTTATTTTAACGACCTTAATCTGGGCTATTGCCAAAAGTTTTATTCGCATACAATAGATACAGGTACATGCATAATGTACAAACCTGAAGTTCGAATGAAAGTTCTTCTCTACCTTGTCTTATTCAAGTAGTAAAAACATCCCATCTCCCACAAGAACGGCTCAATGGTCTAGGGGTATGATTCCTGCTTTGGGTGCAGGAGGTCCCGGGTTCAAATCCCGGTTGAGCCCATATTTTTGCTCCTTTTCAATCCCAACATGTAGTCTCTTTTACCTTAATCAACGTTCCTTTGGTTATTTCAACCGCTCCTGAAGCTCTAAAAACCCCGAAAATAATTATACATCTGAAATTTCCACAAAACATATACAACGTTTGTCCATCGCCCTTCTGCCATAAGAACCGTTCGTGTCGATTCGCACCTGCTTCCTCTTCCGTTCCGTTCGTTTCGATACACCCGACCATATGCATGTCCCCCACTGGAAAAGCCGGCGAACCGAACCGATTTCGAGACACAAACATACACATATTCCTATAGTCCTCAACAACATTCTGTATTTCTCTACTAGCCATTTTTAGCCAAACCGCGCTTGTCGCCGTCTTGTCACAACTCAAGTATGTATTTACAGCTCTATTAAATAGAACAAGTTGTTCATAGTTTCAGACAACTTGATGGACAAGCTGACGATGGGCATCCTTCTCACCTTGTTTATCAAACGCCATGTTCCGACACTTGAGTCCCGTAAACTTCCACCTTGAAGACATCCGCACAAGCATGAGGCACAATTTCCCTTGACGATATTTAAAATACATGAAATGTCTCCTCTTCAACTGGAACCACTTGGGTCGCTATTGGTCAGCTGCAATTCTGCAATTTCAAACATACACGTCAGCTATAAACGAAGCTAAATGACCATTCAAAGACAAAACTTTCTGGGCGATTTCTGAAGTATGGCGAGGTTCGTTAAGGAGCGGCGGGCAACTCTACCTTTACAAATACCCGTGAGACATACATGTCGCCAAGGCCGGTTGTTTGATGCCCATTTGCTCCTAGTTTGCCGTTTGCCTCCTCGTATACAAAAGTAGGGGACTAAGAAAGGCTTTTGCATATAAAGTATAAAGTATCAAATTAAAACACACACAACAGGTAAAACAAGGACAAAACGCATTCACTTTCCAGTTCCGGTTGCGTTTCCCCTACCCGGCTTTCCTGCCGCTTCCGTGACATGGCGGCGTGTGTGTGTGTGTCTATGTGGGCCGGGGCCAAGTTAGTTTTTCCTGTTGCTTCTATACTATACTTGGTTCCTGTATAGTTGTATGCCGTTAGTGGAATTACTTTTGTTGAGACAAACATTGGAGCGGGGCGGGCAATATTCCATGTATATTTGTATTGTAATATACTGTGTGTCCAAGGCATAAAAAGTGACTCTCACATATACATCGAGTCTGCTGATTATATTTTCTGCCCGCACGCTCTATAATAAAACCAGTCGACTCCAGTCCGCCTACTCCAGTCATTTTTCTCCGGGTTTGCCCTCCGGTCCGTCAGAACCTGGAGCCAAATTTTTCGGTGTTGTTTATACGGATCTACATTTATTTCCACAATCCAAGCAGCAGCCGGATTCAACCCTTGCAAAAAGGAAAGCCTGTTTGGAAGACTATTGATTTTGTTGTTTGGTTTTTGTGTCAACAAAAAGTCTTTAGTCTGCCGCCAGTCTTGTTCCTGCCACCTCGACCATTTAACCACCGTAAAGGAGTTGAGGTTCAGGCCCAGAAGAACCTAAATACTTTGATCTTCCTCCGATTCAACCTTTCAGGTATTTGCAAACATTTTCTGCCTCCTCCATATACCACTCACGTTTAAAAATGTTTCTCATTCTCAGAGTTAAGCCCAAAATGGGATGAAACATACTTCCCAATTTTGTTGGTCACAAAGCTGGGCAAAATGTGTTCTGGGCCTGATTCACAAAACCTCCGCCGGCATTTACGTAGGTGTCTGTATTATATTCATTTGATGCTGCGCGAGAACGTGTGTAAAAAATTCCTGACACGTTTCTATATTTATTATATTTCGTTGGCGGTGAAGACGACGTACCAGATAATTCGGATAGCTTACTAGCTTTAGCTTTGAAGCGACTCCAGCTGCCGCTGGTCCTATGCTCAAGTACCTGGAGCCGCTATTTAGCTAGGCTGGGCATTTGCAGAACATATGTGTATCAAGTGTATAATATTGAGTTAGCTTTTATATACAGAAATTGTAGGAGGAAAAGTTCTCTGGTTTCCTGCCCGGTTCGGGTGAATGAGTGTGTACGTGCCGAGGTGGATTTTCCCTCGGGACAATGAGCATTGACGTGTGTGTTTGTATCATATACATTTTGCCCACTTTCTACGACGTTCTATAAAGTCATGAGCGATTAGCAGGAGATGTGATGATGACGATGGATTCCACAAGTCGTTTCATTAGAAGCCATCGCTAGAACCGCTAGAAGAACACGTAGGGCTGAAGAAGCTATAGTGTTGTTTGTATAGCTTTCACTGGGTTAGAAACCCCCCGCCCTTGCCGTTCCAGATCGATACATGATGATAGATACACGATGATGACGACGACGTAGCTAAAACTACTGGTTCTAGCCTACTATTAGTTGGTTGCTGGTTTCAACCGCCCCGGGAAATATACAGTATTAAAAATAGATTGAGAATAATTTTGGTATGGATCGGTCGGAGGAACATAGAAAATAATAGATATTTGCTGAGATAGTTTCGGTTGTTGGGCATATAGTTTTGAAGAAAATTGTCAATTTTGTTTTGCTGGGGCGAAGACATGTAGTTGGACAGGTCGACGTCGATAGTACTTGAACTAAACGTTGAATTAAATTTTGATGAGTAGGTCCGACAATATTATCCGACTATGTATTTTATGTACAGTTCAAAAGAGAGAGAGACAAAATCACAAAGTAAATTGGAACAGGTTTTATTTACAGAAGAGCAGAAGAACAGTCGTCAATATATAAATAATTTATACAGGTGTATAAATTTTAAAGAAGGAACTTTTGAGCAGAAAATTAATGTCTAGTTGACATTGAGAAGATTGAGAAGAAAATTACATAATCCCGCCATTACTAATTTAATAGTAGGCACGGGCAGCGTAGGCTGGAGCAGCATAAGCTGGGGCAGCGTAAGCTGGAGCGGCATGAGCGTAAGCTGGGGCAGCATAGGCACGGACAGCTGGGGCAGCAGCGTAGTGAGCGTAGGCTGGGGCAGCGACGGTCTTGACGGCGGTGGCATAGGCTGGAGCGGCGTGAGCGTAAGCTGGGGCAGCGTAGGCACGGACAGCTGGGGCAGCAGCGTAGTGGGCGTAGGCTGGGGCAGCAACAGCCTTGACGACTGGAGCGGCAGCGTAGTGAGCGTAAGCTGGGGCAGCGACGGTCTTGACGGCCTTGACAACGGTTGGGGCGGAACGGTCGACGACGGCGTTGAATCCGTGGTATGGATCAGCAGTGTAGGTCACAGTGCGGACAGCACCATCGGGTTCGACAAGGGAATATTGGCCTTGGACGACATCTCCGGTGCGGGTTTCGTGCTGGGACTTTTGGTCTCCGGTGTAAGCGTCGTTGACGGAGTAGCCGAAGGAGTAGTGTGGGTTGGCATCGTAGGGTTCGGCATGGACGGCTGTGCGAAAGGGTCACAAGCTCAGTAAAAAAATTCAAAGGCTCTCACAGAAGTCCCAAAATTCCATTAGACTTACCCTTGACAACTGGGGCAGCAGCGTAAGCCTTGACGGCAGCTGGAGCAGCGTATCCGGCGTATCCACCGTAGTATTGGGCAGCCGAAGCGGCAATGAGGGTAGCGAAAACTGCGAGCTGAAAACGACACAAGAATTAATATCACTATATTCGTATTCCAATTTAAGCGTCTGAAGTACTTCAAAAATCCCACACCGAAACCACCACCACACTTTGAACTTACTTTCATCATTTTGAAGCTGTTTCTTTTGGAAGCTGATCTTGTTGTAAGAACTGATAGAAGTGAACTGATGCTAATTCCAACGCTTCGATTAGTATTTATACTAAAAATTTCCAATGCTTCAATCGGTGACCTCCTGGTCGCCTTATCGAGCAAGTTCACCACCAGCAACGAACTCATGGCGACTCCATCAGTCCCTCAGGGCACATGCTTTGATGGCTTCAACTACGAGCAAAATATTGACCACTTCATTTCACTCACTTACAGCGCCGCAGCGCTCTCAGATTACGTTACAATGGCTGACCGTCAGCGGCTGGTGCCGCAATTTGAGGCGTGTAGTGCCCTAGTCCCTTTAAGGCAAGAAGCGAATGACAGCCGCTTGTTTGTTTCACACCCAGCAGGACAAATTTACCCTTGCTCCAATATTCGCTTATTAATAAAATTCGCATTACACTATTAAATATATATTGCATAGTCGTATATACAACCAGCAGAAACATTGCTGCTAAAAATACCCCATGTCCACCTAGCCCTCGAACACCTTTTCGAACTCGCCTCCAAGTCGGCGCCATGTTGTCCGGCTTGCCGCAACCAACTTTGCTCTCATTACGCCCTCTGGAAACAATGCAATTCGCGCAGCATAATGAGCTCACAGTTTTGACAAAATTAACAGCCATTTGTGACCATTACGTGCGCACCTGCAGCTAATCATAACAACAACAAATGCCATTTTAGTATCCACCAACAACACCCTCTTGTCTTTACCGTCAACTTGAAAACAAACTTTATGTCTATATACAATATACATATTACTGCAATTATCCAAAGATTTATTTGTCCAACAAACAAGTTAACAAGATGGATTACAAACTTGCTTTCTGCACCAATCAAACTTGAATTTCAATGATTCATCATGACTAGTGTGTTACATGGAGCTTCGATCAGAATCGAACACGTGTCCATTTTTTATTGTTGATAATGCAAGTAGCAGCATTACAAGCTTAATAGCAATTTCAAGTATTGGGAAGCGCCCTATAAATGACAGCAGCAGTAACAAACCACCAGCAGTTTATTCCGCCTCAGGTAATATAAATATCATATATTCATCATGCAACCATATGATTGACTGAGTGACTGAGAGCTAGGCCTGAATAAATGCATATTTAATTATTATCCAGCCCACAAATACAGACAGGATCGCTGTACACAAAATATTTCTTCAAGTTTAATCAAAAGTTTTAACAGGTCATTCAATTTGCTGGGTTAAAATATCTGGCTGCACATACGTAAGGAACAGGTGGTTTGCCAATTTTTTCAATGGTCAGCATCGCACCACAAGACCAATCATAATTGCTCCAATTACACAATCAGCTTTATGTCTTCCTTTAATAAAATGTACAACATGATAAATTTGTTCAAGAGACTAATCACGTGCAAAATGCAATACATGGAAGACAAAGGCCACACAATAGGCTCCATCATATACATGTTCATTCGCCTTTGACAGCTAATACGAAAAGGATTGTTTGACCAAATCATTAAATGAAAGGAACCGCGCCTCATCGTTCATTTCCTTTTTGAAACGAGCAGCGCCGTGCTCCCGCGCGGCGCTTGTCAACCTGACTGACACCAGTGGCACGCGACGTGTCAAAAGCGTTTGCTTATTCCTTGTCCTGCACAGCAGTAGCCGCTGTCAACCAGTTGTCTTTTACCTTTCAAAAATTTAATGGACGTGGATCGATACATGTGTTATATAATACTCATTTTTGAATGACCGCCAACAATTAAGTAACGTTGAGCTTTGAAGGTTGTATATAAAACAGTTTGGTTTTTTGCTCTATATATTTCTATAATTAAAATGTTATTGGCATTAAATTGACTGACACCTTGAATGTCAATTTGGGAAAAATTGCAACAGCTTCCGTTTCATGTACCAATTTACAAACATGCTCAACTTGAAACACAACGTGTAACGCGAGCATGCACAAATCATTTATCAATTGGCCATTTGTTATTGATCTATATTTACGGAGCAATGTACAATTTAATGGTGGCAAATTAACATAATCACCTGACACTCCATATATTGTTTCCTATATGGCAATGTTTGCGATGCAGGATGCAGTTCAACTTGTTGTTCGATTCGCTATCCTGCAGTATATATGTATATAAATATAGAAACCTGAAGAAAAGGCCTTGCCCAAATTACGTCATTTTTGCAGTACACTTATACATGTTGTCGCCATAACCGCCAATGTTAATTAGCCGCAAGAACATTGATAATTGTTGTAAGGATATTTTGCCCAACCAAAACCCGTTGTTCAGTTGCACAACCTGAATATACGGGCATAATTTATGTGATTGGATCAAAATTTGAACTTGCTTAACAAACAGGCTATAGAGCGATATCGCCATGTCAGATAGAATGTCAAAATTGTATTACTCCTTGAATGATTTAGTAGCTGAATATTAATTGGAAGGTGTATTAGTGGTTTCCATTCGGGAATCAAATTACTCAACTGTGGCCAAAGCTTAAGGGTTTCACAAATTAGTGTGTTGAATATTTAGAGGCTGTTTTCGAAAACCGCGAAATTGTTGAGACTATTTTGCCGCGGATGACCTTGAGACGCCAAAAATTTAGGTGTATTAATGCAAGTAAAATGTGCAATGAAAAATTAATTTGAGGGTCAAATACAGTGAACTTGTAAAGGAAACAATGATATAATGCGTGAAGGGGTGTCCAGGTGACCGATTCTCGATTAACAGAATATAAGTAAGGTTCAGGATTATGTTTTTCAGAGAAATATTACAAGAAAAGTTATCGTGTCAGCAGATGCATGAGCTAATCGTTCATTACAATTCATGGGCGCAATTTATCGCTGTAGGCAAAGAATTGACTAACCCTTGCGTGGTTCCAATGTTACAAAGTACCCGGATCGCCATGATCACCGGACAATTATCTATAGTGAACAAATCCGTGATAATGTCTTCATTTTGTCCGTATTTTGTTTTATTTGTCTTTATGTATTCAAGCTTCAAATGGATGGGAAAATTACGGTCCTGGAGAAAATATTTCCGGAAGCATCTGCGACATCGATGCTTTGAAGTCCTGATCGAGGCAGACTGCGATATTGTTGCAAAAGTACAAGTTGCATATTTACGTAGACGTATTCCGACAATGCAGGAAATATGCAATGAGACGTCGAATTTTGGCAAGATCGCAGTTCCATGGCTGAAACTAAAATTCTGGAAGAAATCGCTCATCATACAATATCAGCGCTACTCTTGACAAATTTAACAAAATAATATGGTTTGAAAATCGCATCTAAAGTTATGTTTCTGTAAAAGCATTCAATGGTCAATGTTCAAGCTTATCACGTTTGACAAATTACTCCTAAATTCCTAGCGGGGACTTTGCAAACCACTGCATGTATTTGTAACAAGTCTATTTTCACATGACCTTGAGACGCCAAAAAGTTATTGGATGAATGCAAGTGAATAAATGTGCAACGAGCAATTAATTTGATGGTCAAATACAGTAAAATTGTAAAGGAGACGATAATAGTGATTGGAAATGTGCAAAGGCACAATTAAATGGCCGACTAAAAGATTTATTAATTAAGGTCGTTGAATAAGGCGGGCGGATTCGTTTAGTCGTACACAACGCAATTGCAACAATTCCCATAAACAGAAATAGGAGCGCAGAGAGCGAGAGAGAGAAATAAAGCAATGTATTGTTGTTTTGACCATTTGAACGTTATGCAATTTGTACCATACCTACTGGGGCACACGGGCAAATTGAACGACGGAAATCGATTCTCAAAGTGTACATAAAAATGAATGTTTGAGCGTACGTATATACATGATGGTGTTGTAATAACGATCAAGAAATCAAAAAGTGATTGATGCGTCTACGCAACAATTAAAAGTGTTTCTGCCCAGGATAATGCAATGCGTATTTGATTTTTTGTCATAATTAGCTTGAGGTTATCTATTGGATTATCAGATTGGCTTTGTTTACAACAAAATCCTTGATCATCGTGAATGCAAAAAAATTTGAATTAACCTAAACGCCTTATATAGCTTGAACAGTTTGACAACGCTCATAACAAAATTTTGGGATCTACAACAGCTGTTGGGGAATGTCTTCTGTGAGGACTGCGGGGAAGTCTTGTTGATCCAGGTTCACTTTTGGAACTTCGGCCCCTGAAGTAAATTCAGTAGCACCGGAACCTTGGTAAACAGTAGCTGGGCTTGGCGCTTCACAAATGAAGCGGTTCTTCGAATAGCAGGCGTAATCGTTCCAGCGAAGACTTCCGTTGGAGGGCGAGTCGAGATTGTTGGTGAGCTGGACGCAGTTCTGGAAGTCTGGACTATTGGGGTTATTTGTGTGCCAGGAAGTGAAGCTCAACTCAGCGCCGGTGGTGGCCCAAAATAAGCGATGGCGATCCTTGCTCCACAAGTTGGTTCCAGAGGTCCAAAAGTCGACCTTATCGCCGGAGTCTACAAAATAATGAAATTTCCCGTATTAACTTCAACAAGCTCGATTAAATAAACAACCTTTCCTTGTGGGACAGTTTGGAACTTGTGATTTTTGCGCAACCAGTTAATTACTAGGTACTTCTGAGAAGAGTAGGAGCAGCTGTTTCCAGATTGCGAAATGCTCAATGACGTTTGTACTGTATTTTTGCAAACACCAGCCATACTAAAAAGAGATATTATTGCTCCACCAACTATTTTAACTTCTGACCAAGAAATAGCTTTACGGGAAGTGAACTATCAACAAATCGTAACTATTTCTTGAATCATCACGACAAAGACAAATACGTAAGAAAAACTCGACTTACGTAAGTCTCTGCTGATCAACTGGAGAATGGCTTGATTTTCCTCCTGATCTTCTATGGCAACCAGCTGCATGCCCATGCCCCAGCAAGCCTGCAAGGCCTCGAACCAGTTCATCTGTAAACAAAATTAATGATTTTATAAACAACCCTTTCCAAGTAGGCATAAGAAGCCTCAGCTATAATAAGATAGTCGCATTGCTTAATCATCAGATTCTTGGATTTTTGTTTTATGATCACGCCCACGCCCATACTAACAAGAGCCTGAATAATAATATGTCGATGTAAACGACATCTGGGAAGATTTTGGCAGGTTTTGGAATGTTTGAAAATTGCCAAAAAAACTGAAACTCATGTCTTACCTGAACGTCTTTGGGAGAAATGTAGTAGGGAACGATTTCTATCACCGGAACACTTGCAAACAAGCCTGGGTCGATATGGCTTTCCTCAGCTTTGTTCAAGGCTCCTTCTGATTCCGTCTCATTGGCAGCTGTCACAGCAACTTCGATGACGACGCCATCTTGACTCTGCTTCATCATCTCCTGTAGCTTGGTCTGAAGGGTTGACAGTCTGTTGACCGGGCCTTGGTCTTTATCGGCGGTCACACTACTGTCCATATCAAGGGCCATCAGAAGGTCCTTTCCGGCAGCGGGCGGAATCGGTTCCGTGACGTACACTCCTTCTTCGGCATGGTACCCTGGCTGAAGTGTCAACAGTTTTTGGATGTCCGAAGGGTAACTTTTGGGCTGTCCTCCAGTCTGTCCCCACAAGAATGGAATGGAAAAGTAGTCAGAGTAGTCATCAGCAGCGGTGTCTTGGGCGGGGTCGCTGGCGGTACCATCGCTAGGGATTCCGATTACAGCGAAGTAGTGCATGTCTACAAAAATGAAACAATATTATTGACTCTTCTATAAAATTATATTGAATATTTTGCAACAAATATTACAAAATTTAGCTGATCTTACTGTTCTCCGAAGTAATAAACTGGTTTCCAAGAGGCACAACAACAGGACCGTTGAACGTCGCCACATTGTAGGTAGTTGAAGAACCCGAAACTTCAACCTGAGCATCAGGTCCTGCCAAGGCTCCGACGAGTACAAAGAACATCATCCAGCCCAACCAGGTCGTGCAGCCCATAAGCAGCCAGTGTCTCCAAGTGACGGCGTTTCGTTCGACGAGGTACACCACTTTCCGCTCCGGAACGAAGGCCTCCATTGTCTTTGAAGTCGGAAGGCCTTTTTCTACGTCGTCCGCTTGCGGCAGCGCCTGCTTCCGTTCGATTTTTGGCAGCATTTTGGATCTTATGAATCAAGAAATACTACAAAATCAGAGACCTTGGCTAAACCCGTAGTAAGACTATGAGAACAACCAAGGATGAACTGAACCTTAGACGAGCAAGTTGACTACATTTAAAGCTATCAATGTCTTTGAGTCAGCAAATATTATAAGAATACCGTTAGAATCAACGACATTTGTGTTCCAACGACGAGCTCGTTGCTTATGACTTTTGTCACTGTCTTCTTCTGTATTTCTTGAATCTTCTCAAGCTGCTTTTGTTCTGCAACAAGAGATATTGCACTTGGTGCATTCGGAAAACTTGCTGATTACACGGGTTTCAAGTTTCAAGAGGTCGCTGATAATTATATTCCCAGTATTTTTATACGTCTTTATTGCTGCAGCTAGCATTTTCTCAAGCCATCGACGTTTTGCAATTTCACAATAGGCTATAAGTATGAGACACCACGCAACCAGTAAAGATTGATGCAGTTTTTAAAAGACATCATACGCGGAAGTATAAGTTCAAAAATGTGTACAAGCTTCTTATCCATTTTTTCTCTGTAACTTTATGAATCAGCTCATACAAAGACAACTTGTATTAACGTTTGAACTTGATTCAAAAAATTCCATATTCGATAAACAATTAAACCTTGGCGACAAACATGATTTTATGAGTTTGTTCGCTCCTCTCATAGTTGAGAGTTTGCTAACGAATTAGTCATATCAATGCCAAAAAGCATGAGAAATGTCAATGTCGCCGTTCATGTCCATCAATGGTAATGAAATGGACGAGGTCAATCCGAAGGCTATTGATGCATTCCTGGAATTTTATGACGACGAGTCACTTTCTATGTCTAACTATACTAACTTAAATCGGCTGGCTGGCCGCCGATTGTCCGATAATATTGATAAGGGTCTTCCCACCTGATAAACGCTTGTTCATCCTTGAATTGGGCTACTGTCTGTCCAACTATTTTCAGCTTTTTACCAAATCAACCTTCATTAAATTCCAGACCTCAAACTGCACAAACAAATATGCAGGCGGATTTTGGCGGCGAGACTGAAAGTAAAATCCATCGCCGGGTAAAATTGCGCAATACAATTGCTAATTTCCTGCCTGGCGACGCCGTCTGGTACTTTCACAACTGTTTCTACACCAGAAACCCCTGAAAATTAGCAAACAAATTCCAGACATTTTTGTCAAGACCTTGGGATTTCTGTCGTTCAAAATTTCCCACTAAAGTATACTGAAATGATTCACTTTACGCATTGTTCCAGGTTAATTTGATGACTGATGAGTAAAAGTAAGACAATGAAATCCCTATTTACTTTCACCTGTTCTCAAACTGATGAGGTGAATCATGCACCTTCAACTTGTATTAGCAGTTTTTATGAGCTTGGCATTTGGTTATAAACTGCATGCAATCATACTGGTTCTTGTTTTGTACACCTCACCTCAAAAATCCCACCTGTAAATTCCAGGTAATTCCAACGCTACATCCTAGCAACTTCCATTAGATCAGAAAAGCACCTGACGCTTTTCGCACATGCGACTGACTCCACATATAATTGTCAAATTACATTATGACAGCTTTGTACATAGAGACGGTCCAAAGTCTAAGCAAAGGGATTTAGATTATTATTATACACATGTGTGAAATTGTTCACTGGACTTTGTTCTGTGTTCTACAAGCTTTGTTCCATTCAGAGGGTGGGGGACGTAAGATGAACGACGTTAGATTAACGATATTCAAGATTAACGACGTAAGATTAACTCGACTCCAGATCCACCGGACATATGATTA
>JAQGBJ010003342.1:0-13019 GCA_034698345.1 Sphaeridia pumilis
CGTGTAGGTATTGAGCCAAGGTGTAAATGCAACCAAGCACACGCTTCATTGAATAACATTATTACGTAAATTTCTCCGGTGTTTGGTGCTGATGATAGCATTAGTCTCGCAGCAGTTCTTTTTTAAAAAATAAGGAACACGAAAAAATCCTTTGTCCTGTCAGTCGGTAAGGTATTGAATTTGTCGCTTTCAATGAAGGCTTCATATTTCACCTCACACCGTCCACCATTTTTCTCACCTACTTTTCTTCTTGCACCAGAAAGCTTAAAGGTGTTGGATTTCATTCGAGTCCTCAGGATCTTTAATAAAAGCACGTTCAGCTGCCTTCAAAAATTTTCAATGCCAAAATAAAATTTCACCGACGGCAATCCATAATAAGCTATATATGTTCTGAACAATTTAAAAGTGAAATAAACCAAAAGGTCAGTTACTGACCAACTCAACCATTGCGGCAAACTATTAAAAATGGATTGATTTAACGACCTTTGAAACCCTTACTTCAAAACTCCTGATTTATGACTCATCAACTCGTAATGCCCGAAAGCCCTTGAAAGCTGTTGAAAAGACTCTTTGAAAAAGAAACCTCAATCATCACTTTATTACCCCGACACAAGCGTTATCGAAACTGTAATAACATTTAGAAACAGTTGAAAAAAATATTACTTCCTCTCCAAGCCAGCTATAATGGTTTCCACTCATTTGCTTTTCATGAAGGACCAAAAGGGATATACATTTTTCAAAAATTCAATTTCGTTCTGACTTGTTCCGAGGTCGTGGTCAGAATACACAAGGGCACATACATTTTTAATATTGGCTTCAGTCCGTGTTAAAACTCGCACTTGGCCATTAACCGAGGGCAAAATTGGACTTCTGAAGGATCATCCCTAAAATAAACTGGCTTTTCAACAGATCCTAATAAAGAAACGGTCTTGATCCAATAAGATGACCATATATAAGGTCCTAAAGCCCTGCAGGTGTCTCGGGTTATTTTCCGGCAAGAATCCCTTGTATTTGCTCACTGAAAAAGTAAATCCCCAAAAACATTTTTCCTACAGAAGCTTTTTATTAATTCGGAAGGCGGGTTTTCTTCGGGGGCAAACAATTTTTTGTTATAACTGAACTGCTGCCTGATATTGAACTTGGCTTTTGGCTACGTTTGAAAAGTGCTGGATTTGATCGGACATGATAAAATAAAAATCCTCCTGGATTACATGAAATTTAATTGAGTTTCAATCTTTTTTGACGTTGCTCTAGGACTGCCTTTTGATCCACAACTTACTGTGTGAGAAGCCTTGAAGGAAGACACGGTCCAAAGCGGAAATTGCCATATATTACGGCACGTGCACGTTTCAAGACACAAGATAAAAGCTGGAAAGATTGTGATGATGAAAATTCATTCTTCTCCAGCTCCAGGTTCAGGTTCTGAAGACTGAAAATCCTGGATGATCCAGACTGGATGAAATAAATGGATGGTTTCGGTGCTGCTGGAACTCTTGTATGTTTGATAAGAAAAGACGTGTGTAAAATTAGGTACGGTCATAAAATCATTTTTCTTGTTCACAAAAGCCCATTTCTTCACGTCCTTTATCTGCAGCGTCAATCAGTCTCAGGTGAGTGTCAGCCAGTTGGTTTGGAAATGCTCCTAGAATTTTTTGGTTTGGTTTCAATAGCAACAATTCCAATTGTTGAGCAACAGAAGCTTGAATTTTGAAGACCCCTTGAAATATATATTTTGTAATGAGCCATAAACGGAATGCGTTTAACCTGTAAATACTCGTAATGACCAATTACCCTGACCAAGGGTCTCCTCAGAAGAACCCAAACGTTATAAAATTTCAGGATCAATGTCAAGGGTCCCATTGATATCCATCATTGTCCCGGAGCCGTGTCAGCTACTATTAGCTACTCTAATGGGTACATACAAAAGCACTGAATTTTAAGGCACCCTTCAGGACTAAATGTCCAGGCGAACAGGAAGCTATAGAAAAATACCATCATAAACCTCAAGTTCTTAAGTGGTTTACACTTGAACGACCGAAACATACCGCCGTCGATATCAAATACTGTGTATTTCTGTGTGGCCTAACCAAAATCATGTAACGCCATTTAACTTTTAACGATACCGGACACCCATACAATGACAATACACAATGGACGTGGTCTACGACTTTCAAGTCGCCTGCACCTTTAACGTGATGCTTTCCACACCAATTGCCCAAGTTCTGGAAGACATTGTTTGAAAAAATACATGTACAATATATACAACAGCTGAACGTTACAAAATAGGGACACAAAGTTCCAAATTTCGAGTGACTTGAGAGGGTGCTTCCTTCCTGCAGCCCAAGAATGTGATGATACATCATGACGAACCTGAAGCCCGAAACAAGACCATAAGAACACTTGTATTTTGGTTTCCTGGTTGTGTCCCTTGGCTCGATCGTTCGTTGGGATATGCTTTTTCCAGTCGGACGTGGCAACAATTTATCACCGTTCGATGTGGTGTTGAAGAAACCTTGTTAAGACGAACCAAGGGAATCTCTTATGGTTCTTGTGCATTTGGAAACATTGAGTATTACACCAACTTGTTTGGTGGTACGACACCCATGGAGCCGGAAGATTGACGGCGAGATTGGGCTCGTAGGATGCGGTCGGCGGACATGACCAAGAAACCGTAAGGCGAGATCGAATCTCGTAGAACAACAATACAAGAGATAGATTTACGAAAGGGAGGAAAGCCCCCTGCCGGCAAAGAAAACATTTGAGACACGAGCTACAGAGCTGGAATAGACCGCTAAATGGCTTGTGACTCAAATATGGATGCTGGAGCATAACGAATTCGCCCAAAATTCCATCGATGGCAATTGAATCTATTACTACAATATTTGAAATTGAAAATTAATACTGCTCAGGTGGAATTCGAATAGCAAAAATATTTACTGTAATTTCCAAAAGTTTCTGAAAGTATCGATAAGTTTTGAAAGGTATTTGAATTAATGATGCCAACTTCTCCATACTTGCAACGTTCCTTAAACTCACAAAATATTCCGTGAAAGGTTTTTCATTTTAAAATTATGATAAGATTCTGGTGGAGAGAGGGTGCAGTCTATTTCCTGTTTGAAGATGAGACGGGCGGGGGAGAAATGCATTTGATATCATGCTTCATGCAACGAGTGTGTTCGACAAAGAAGCAGAAATGAAGACGAGGGTGCATTTTGGGCGCATCAAAGATAGTTTCCTTCCATAGCTTCCTCGTGAACAGTTTTCTCGGGAAACTTATGCTTTCTCCGTCATGATTCTCAAGGACGTGCTTACTCTTGAAACAAATTGAGAAATGTAATCTAAACAGGATGTGAAAATGCTTTCCCCGGCAAATATTCACCGGCATATGCATTTCAAAGGTCTTCAAAGTAGCTCGGAAATGCATCAAGCCGTCTGTTTATGCGTCCGTGCAGCGCATAAAAGATAAACAAGTTGCCACGCGACTTGAAGGTTAAGTTGCGGGAAAGTAATGGAGGAATGCAATCTTGGAAGTGGCGCCACCGAAATAATCAGTTAAGGACATTGGAATTATTTCAGATTCTGGGAATTTGCGATTTTTAACGTTTCAACGCTGGAGCCAAATCAAATATTACAGACTTTTTTGCCACAACTATTATTGCTGAATATATTTTTTTTTGCAAGGCAAAATAACCACCACATGACGTACATGAATCTCGACTTGAATTTTCCAAAAACAGTCAAAGGCAAAAGAAAGTGATTGCAAAATGAAATTCGGCTCACGTTTCAGAATATGAAGATGGGAAATGTGCGCTCGACATGTGTAACTTCCGTGCCGTCAAACACAAACATGTCACTGATGATAGCTGCAACGGGATTCTGAGGGATAAATCATTTCCCTTGGAATCATAAAGTTATTTCTTCCTTTGGCTGGAAATCCAGCAAGGTTACGTACGTGTCCGCATATTTTATATACATCAAAGTGGTCCAGTCCAGAATCACGAAATTTCCAAGTAGCTTCAGAAAAAAATAGTTTCATCGTTAATTTGATAGAAACGATTTTTCGAAGACCAATTTCACCCCGTTCATCAATTACTTAAGACGGTAGCCAATTGTGCAGAAACGACAGATAGTTCAACTCCAGTTTCCTACACTGATTCAGCATCTTGAGCCTTGTTTGGGGTCAGGTAATTGATGAAGGTTGGTGAAAGTAATGAGACAGATGCAGTGACCGCTCAATCTGACACATCGAAACCGTCCATCTGAACGACAGCCTCTTTTTGTGACATCTAACAGTCAAAGGCTCGGATCGACGAAAAAACCTACGAAATTATTCATTAATGGCAGAATTTTCCTTCTTCAAGACGCGGCTGGACCGAAGCTGGATATAAACGTAAAAATTTGTAGGAAACAAAAACTTGGGGATTTGCTTCCCTCACTGTCCACATCAACCCCCAGCGGTGCCATTTTTCACAGGGAAATCCGAGGGTGGATCAGTAAAGGGTGTTGTTATCCTGAGGAAATTCACCCGGGTTGTTTGTACAACTTTTAGGGAAGCGGCGGGTGCTAGAAGAGGGAAAATAATAAGGAAAAAGTGTTCTTGGGGCATCAGGTGTTCCGGCTTTTCTCCCACCCTTAAATCAATGAATCTTCCGGAGTTAAACAACCCTCAGGAGAGACAAACTCCATATATGTACTTTGAGCAAGCATTCCGCGGTTCCGAAAAAGAACTTCTTTCTCGGGCTTGGAGCACAAGTTTACCAATGTGTCATCCCTTTCTAGTTTTCAATTGCCTACAGTTTATCCTTCGGGTGGAGAAAGCCAAGGCTGTAAATGGCAGTGTGCACTAATTCTACAAGTAAAAGAAGCCGACTTTTCTGTTTCTAAATTCTAGAGCCTATGCAGTTCTTCGCACGACAAAATAACCCTCGGACCAAAACTATTTAACAAATGACAAGCCTCTGCCTCAAGTTTTTCAGGAACAAGGAAAATGTTTTAGCTTTGTTACAACAGCTAATTTTTCTCTCCCTCTGTTCAAGAATGCAGTAGACGTTGTACGAACTCAGGTGCACTAGCGGAGTGGAAATCTAGCGGTCATTAGGTTTCAGAACATGGAGCAACTGTCGGCAACATTTTGGGATAAACACATTAGAAACTCTTGGTTCTGTTCTGAAATCTATTTCTTTTTTCGGAACGGGTTGGCGTATCAAAAGTTGTAACCTGAATAAACTCTGGACTTGCCGGTCTGGAGAAAGTGTGTTTTATGAAACATGTTGACTCATATATGAGTAGAGTCAGAATGTGAAAACTCATTCAAGAAAATTAATTAAAACTTTCAACTCGTTTATATTATGCTTCGTGTGTGTTGTATCAAATTTCTCTGCATTAATCTAAAAGCGAATATTACATACTTTTGCTTTGGCTCTTGTTGGCGGCAAAAGATACAAGGCGAAAAATTTCATCAGACGTGTTGTCGTTTGAAATGCATACAAAGGAGTTTTTGAAGAATTTTTGTGTTGTATATATTTTAATGACGGTTACTTTCGGTCTGAAATTATTTTCGAGGTAGTTTTTCTGTTCTTCAAGTTCACTTGTAAAATATCAATATACAAAATTTTAAGCTAAAATATTTCTGAAGCCACCTTCAATATATTTTCAACGTTTGTCGTTTGTGACTGCCTCTGCGACTTTTGATTTTACCCGCACCGACCACCCCAACTTTAATTTTGGCCGAGTACAAACAAAGAGAAACAAATAATAAACAAGACAATGCAAACAAACAAGTGCATTGCCAACTGCATCATAGTGAAAGCAGCCGCCAGGAAAATGTAATGTCTTTTTGGGACGTTGATTTGTTCGAATGGCTTCTTTCAGCATCTCAAAACGACAAGTTAATCTAGAATCAAAGAAATAATATAAATGACAAGCTAAAAAAGAACCTACAATTCAGAAGAAGTAGGAACAGCCCAAAATCAAAATCACTACTACCTGTAATTTTCCAAAATCGGTTTGTTTACAGCCCATCGAGTTGTGCGGCGGGCATTGATCATTGTAGCTTGAAATGAAGTGGTTCATTGTGGTCGAGAAGTGTGACAAGCGGAAGCAATGGCGGCTACCGGGCGTGTGGTAACAACGCTGTGGAGCAAAAACGCTCTTTGATTCGACAAGCGATCGCTCTTTCAGCGGCATTTCAGCTGATAAGTGGACGTTATCTGTCTCTCTTGAATTTGTTCGCTTTTTCACACCGGACAGGATCGAGAGACTTTTTGTGGCGGTAGCAGCCAAAAAGAAGAAGAAAAAGCTGACAGCGATGCCGGCATTATTTGGTCCAGTCTCCAGCAAACACGTACACAAGGACAAACAAACATGTCGAAATGGCTGACAGCGAGAGACGTGAACAAGTCTCTATCGTCACAATGGTGTCCAATCAACCTTTTGGGGGGAAATAACGTAGAAAAAGGTACAAAAGTGCAAGTCTACTTTATTAACTTTTCTTCTGTCAACAGCCGGGATCAAAATCCAATCTTGCTTATTGGAATGTCGGTTTCAGTTTCAAAAAGCTTGAGCTGGAGCTAGTTGCGTAAAAATGTCTCGGGGCGAAAAGTGTATTTGGAACCTTAAAATAAAGGCCATACAAAATCAAGTGGTTTCTATGGCATTTAATTTATAAACGCCTGAGTCAAACCGCCGAAATTTAAAATGTCTATAAAATTAGCGTTATCATGAATAATATTTTCTTCAAACCCGTATATTGCAACAACAAAAATGACACAATTCCAGATCCCTTTCTCCCCAAAGTCCCAAAACCACCAGCTTCCGGTCGGAACCCTGCAGAATTGTACGATCCACCAGCAAAAATTCTGGGAGCTGACCTCAACAAACCCATCAGTAAAGGCCGAAGTCATGTCGTAGACAACAACGGCCAACGCCAGGACTTCCTCCCTCCGCTGTACACTTGGCAAAAAGATCGAAGGCCTTCAGCAACTGAACCCCCAAAAATCGACTGGTTCCTCCGACCATTCGCCAGTACGGAAGTTGATCGAGCAGTGGGCAAATGGTCCAAAGTCTTCAAGCTGACAACCAAACAACAGGATGGTAGCAAACAAGATCTGTTTTTCATCTTCCCCTTCTTCGATATGACTGTCGGCTCCATTGGAGGACTTCTAATGGCAATTGAAACAAGGCGCTTAACCATGAACAGCGTCGGTCGAACTCTCTGGGGCCCGCAGTACTCGCCCGAAACAGCATCGAAACTTCAGAATTTGGCGGTGAGACCAACTGTTTTGTTCAGGGCTGCCAAGAGGATTGTTGCTGGAGGACTCGTTTATAATTTTGCTGTCAAGAACATCGAAGAGGTAAGAATAGCATCACAAATTGACGAACAAAAAATGTAATCCCAAATTTTTAAACCCTTCAAAATATGATCCTGAAGCACAGGGGTAAAACAAACTGGCTAAATTCTGCCATGGCAGGGATGCTTTGCGGAGCAGCGTATGGAGTTCGAGGTACAAGTCTAACGCCAAAAAATTTGACAATTTGAAATTTCAAAATTGCTCCAGCATTTTTAAATACTCAGGTGGAATCCACAGCGCCATGTCAGGTGCTACTGTCTTTGGTATATTCGGAGCTGCATCCGGAATAGTGGACCAAATCATGCGGATCGACACTGGCAGTTGACTCAACAAAACGAACCATGATCAACCCCAATCCAACAGACAGAGGCACTTGATATGATAATTTCAATCAACAAAATTGCAACATATGGGACCAATTCGAGAATCTACTGCTTTACTGTTAGCACCCCATATAATTTATAGTGCCTTGTTTCGTAGCTTGAATATTTGGCAGGAAGAAACTTCCGCTAGAAACCCTCTGATTCCCCGCTAAATCAATCTCACGCATTGTTATACGAATGTATAAACGCAGAGAGCACTTGGGCAGATGAGTCGAGATGGAAACCGTATTGTGTTCAAGTATCACTTACGTAAAATACTAACAATTATGTATACGATAGGGTGTCATTTCAGCCATCCCTCACAACAATCTCTATGTTTCCCTAATCTACTTCACCATTTACAATAGGCCAACAGATGTGCCTGGATTCATCCAATCTCAAGTGCCTCAACGGATTTCAATGGGTAAAAAGACAGATTGTGTAAATAAATTTTTATTGTTGTTGCTAATCTTGTAAAAGTGGCTACAACGAATTGAAGATTTCCGGGAGTAGCTTCCGGTTCCATACACAGTCTCCAAAAAATCCAGCAGCGCCACCTGGCGCCCCTTTCAAAGGAAAATTGCCGCCGGTGAAAAACCTATTGGAATCCAAGACAGCATCAATAGGCAAAAGACCACCGAAATTTCGGAACACGTTCCCGTCGTCCCATTGATCAAGTGTGACAGAGGAGGGGTGAACCGTCGAAGAAGAGAAAACAATAATAGATGGAATATAGGGTCCTGGGCTGGTGACGAAATTGTTTCGTCTTCTTCTTCCCCTGGCTTTCACCAAACACCACCTTTTCCAATATAAACCCCGAAAGTTTACCGGCGCAAATATATAAAGCCCGCTTCGGTTATTTCTCGAACCTCTGTATTTATTATGGGCTATGCTCCAAGAAGATGTAGTCATTAAAGCTGGTGGGGAAAATTTCTTAGACGAAGGAACAATAGAAAATATATAGAACATTGACGAGAAAACTATTAGGAGAAAAACATGGTCTCGCAACGAAATTATTCTGCAGTAACTCAACTCTATGACTGCTGCACCTGCGGCTTGGATTCGGTTGAGCATTTTATGGCCAAAATATATTATTACGGTAAACTGGAACCGTAAGAAATTCCAGAACAATTATTTGCCAGCATTGCCATAAAACAATTGTTCCTCTCAAGAAATTCTGTAATTCTGTTTACCGGCTCTCCCTAACTCCAAGGGTCAATTTTACGACAGGTCATTAGGAAAACATTTCGAATGTTCAATTAACTCGCTTGGTTCGGTTCGGTGGAAAAATAAACCGCTGTGCTTATTTGCTCCTCGTAAAAATGTTTTTTCCGGCCAAGTTGTACGAGAATTTTATTTAGCGTCTAACTGGAATACTCTGGAGTCTGGAGGGACATGTTGTGAAGACAAGTGAAACTTTGGACGTCTTCTGTCTCCAGATGCGACTGACAAATGCCGAGCACATAGCAAATATATATTGTTGTTTGATTGAGAAGACTTGGTCTGGTGTCTTGATGACACCAAGTGACGACCGATTCCTTGGCGTTTCTGGTTCTCTCTCCTCCGATCTCTTTATCAAGTTAGGGAAACGAGTAAATATATTTGCTCGGGGGTGAGAAAATGGATATTGGATTACGTGTATTATTCCTTAAGGTGGCGATTGCTGGGATGAATAGTCGAAGAAGAAAAGTGCCGAAAAGGGGAGACAAAGTGTCGCAACTTCGGAACCGCCGGTGGAATTTCTGGTAGTCACGACGCCGTTACTTACTTAACAACACTGTATGTAATATTGCCATGGGGTATTTTCCTGAAATTTCCCCTTTTGACGGACGGCGTCTCAGGAGAAGCCCAAGACTGTCGTCAAGTTGGTGGTCTCATGACGGCCTTCTAATAAGATAAATATAAAGTAAGCAGCAACAAGGCACAAAGGTGGGGTGAATTTATTTATTTGGCTGGAGGAAATCCAGAAACTAGAGTCCATAATATATAAGGAGCCTGAAAAATTTGTCGCAGCGGAAAAGCCAAATTCTGAGCTCCAAAATCGGAAACTGAAACCCACTTCCGTCTTTCAGGGAAGGTAAGACGATGAATAAATTTTTTTGGAAATTGTCAAGAGACTTCAAAGATTGAAGATGATCAAAAAGAACGAAAAGTGAATACTGATCAAAAATCCTTGACAACATAAACAGAATTTTGATGACACAATTTTATTTTATATTTTCGAATTAGGAAGGAAGCGTCACGTGTGGCTATTTCTCAAGAATACAAATCAAGACATGACGTGTGAAAGTGTTAAATTCGTCATCATAATTTCGCAAAAAAATCCGAGAACACTCTTAACTGTAACTGCACTTACTTTCGCCCTGGTTTTTGTCAATTTATGTTACGAAATTGAATGCAATTGGTTAAACGGTAGTGAGCTCTGTATGAGCTGTCATGAAATTTGAAAGCAGGTATGACATGGTTTTTGACAACAAAAAATTCGCAACTTTTTATGGCGAAACGTAAATTACACAAAATGAATTTTGCGCGAGCTTTGCCGTTTACCTGTTACAAGTTGGTGAGATAATTGAACTCAAGGTGCAAAAAAAAGAAACAATGGGAAGAAAAGAAGAGCGAAATGTGGACAATGTAGCAGGGTTGGATTTCAATGCAGGGCTAATGTATGCACGGGGAGCATCTTTTGTGAAGGCCCAAAGTCGCATTGTTACGTAATTTGGCAACAAAGGGAGGCTGCTGAGGACTGAGGACTGCATACATTGCATTATCCATTGTGAAACTATGGGAAACGGAAGACAAAAAGGGTGAATTTTACGGGTGTCGCGGAGGAAACGGCTGGTGCGGTTGGTGGTGGCTAAGAAAAGTTGGAAACTACTGTGACAAGAACAAATCAAACATTGAATGCAATTGTTGGCCAAACAACAAGACATTTTCTTCAAAAGTACATTACATGTCTTCGACTTGTTGATGTGTAATTTTGAGGACGTCAAGGAAAGGTGTAGTAACCATGTTCAATATTGGGGAAGTCGTTAATACATACAAGTAATTGAGTTAAACCGTTGCAGATTAGCAAAGGGATTTTGGATATTGGCAAATTCTGTCGGTCGTATGTTGTAGGCGTGGATTTGCGAATATTTCGCTCAGGTATAAATACAAAGTTGGGCTGCTGGTGGAGTATTCGAGTCAGTACAACGAGAATTGTATCAACATGAAGACTTTGGTAAGAGAAGAAGCAAAATTTTGAAGGAAAAATTTAAAAAGTGAAATTGCTGCCTAGAAGGAAGCTAGAGTTTAGAATTTTTTGGTATAATTTCAGGTTATTCTAACGGTTGCTGCTGCGGTATTTGTGGCTGTCGAGTGCGGCTATGGCCATGGTGGAGGTGGCGGTAAGTTCAGACGGAATTCAGAACAATAAACCATGACTTTGAAGTGAGCTAAAAATCGGATCTTGTGGTTTCAGGCGGTCACGGAGGAGGTGGCTATGGTGGCGGTCACGGTGGCGGAGGTCACGGAGGCGGAGGATATGGAGGCGGCGGAGGAGGAGGATGGGGCGGCTGGGGTAAGGGTAAGAATCACTGCGTCCACCTGGGAAATACCATGCTGTACTAATGATGGAATAACGTGACCTTTCAGGAGGAGGCGGCGGAGGAGGCTACGGTGGTGGCGGTCATGGCGGAGGAGGTTACGGTGGAGGAGGCGGCAAAGGACATGGCGGCGGTGGTCACGGAGGCGGAGGCTACGGAGGAGGAGGAGGCAAAGGGCATGGAGGAGGCGGCTATGGCGGCGGAGGTCACGGCGGTGGTGGATACGGCAAAGGTGGCGGAGGAGGTCATGGAGGCGGAGGATATGGAGGTGGTGGAGGTAAGCTGTGGATGAACGGTATAAATAATATGTGCGGTTAAAATATGGAATCTAACGGAATTTTTGTTATTTTGCAGGCGGCTATGGAGGTGGAGGTGGTGGCTGGGGATGGTGCGGCAGCGGTGGTGGTGGCGGTTATGGACGCCGATAAACAAAAAACCAAGACTTTTGAATTTGCCGGGGTTTTGGGCATTCTCTTCTTCCGGAAGTTATCTTTCTAGTAGAGTCATAATTCTATTCTTTTAGTAGTACTGATACTGAAAGCCAAGTAGAAATTCTTGTAAGTCAAATTTTATAGAAGTACCCATCGAGTGAGATTTCTCAAGACTGAAGATTTGGTGATAAATAAACACCTAATTGGTTACCTGACTTTTAAGTTTTTCATTTCATTTCATTCCACTTTAACTATAACTTTAAAAATTTTGATCAAATGTTTATTTGATGAGGCCCCAGCAACGTTTCAATTAACCCAAGCTTGAGCTTTCAAAGAGAGGAGGCATGGCATAGATTTAGTACACATTTGAAAATACTCTATGGAACAGGGTGAAGATGAAGCGCGTATTTCAAATCATGTCGTATTCACTTATGGATTTCACGCCACATGCAAGAGAACGGGCGATTGAATTTTACACGTGCTCCGGCCTTATGAAAGGCGTTTCGCTAGTTACGTAAACAAACAATTAAAATTTGTCACAATTCAATGTGAAAGTGCATATATCAACCGGAAGTGTAATTTTTCGAATTTCGATTGGGGAGGGCTGTCCGGAGAAGAACAGAATCTTTTATAGAGTAGAAAAGTGGATGAAAGCAAAGGTTGTCCGATTTGCAATTTGCTGCTGCAGAATTTAAATACCGGAGTAATCATGGAAGAAGAAAAAGACAAGGACGAATTCTACCCTGGGTTCCCAACCCAGAAAGACTTCATTGAGGTAAAGATTGAAAAGTTAATTTATAAATCCACACCTGCCGTAACGTTTGCATTAAATGAAAACTTGTTGTTTACAGAAAATGACTCGGACGATGGCAACCGCTACCCAGGCTTTTCAGAAACTTCCTTCAGCAGGAAGTCCTGTTTGGGATCTTCGTAAAAGTTACCCAGAGTTTAATAGAGGGCTCAAATCCTACAGGACTCGGATAATAAATGAGTGAGTAAAGATTTTAACTTCACCGATACGAATGTAACATTGTTGTAACATGTTGTTTGTTTTGTTTAGCATGATCAAGGTTATGCATCACGCTAAAATCCCAATTGGAGACTTCAAAAGGCGTGATGTAGACGAGAAGTTTGATTTCCTTGTTGATGCAAACGATGACATTCTGGAACGTATCGTAAGTTCGAACCGATCAACTCATGATTGTCATGATGACCTGATTCTTCAAAGAATACTTAGTATGGGTTTGCTTTTAGAATACCAGTATTGATCAAGCTGAGGGACTGTTCAAGCGG
>JAQGBJ010003343.1:0-13018 GCA_034698345.1 Sphaeridia pumilis
ATCTGTCCTCCAGGATACGTGGGAATGCAAGTATAGGCGTAGTTAACGACAGGAAAAATGCTCCGACAGAAGGTCACCATTTCACCAATGAGGTCCGCATGGAACCACATGTTCTCGCCCTGAGAACAGAGAAGTCCATCGGGCTTCAGGGCAGCGTTTACCAGTTTGTAGTAGTCTTTGCCAAAGAGGCTTTCAGCAGGTCCTGCAATTGAAAATGTTTAGTACCAAATTGAAGTCAGTTTAGTAGAGCGTGTGCTGGCTGAACTTATGGACTCACCGACAGGATCAGAAGAATCCGTGATGACAACATCAAACTCGTTCTCATGCTTCTTCATAAACTCAAACCCATCTCCAACATGCAGGTCCAGTTTCGGACTGTCGAACCCCTTGGCCATGAACGGTAGATATTCCTTGGATAGTTCGATAACTCGGCCGTCGATTTCACATTGGACGATTGACTCAACAGTCGGATATTTGGCAACTTCTCTGGCGACTCCACCATCGCCGCCCCCGATTATGAGCACCTTTTTTGGATTCGGATGACATGTTAGCGGCAGGAAGGATATCATTTCCTGGTACGAGAATTCGTCCCGTTCCGTGCATTGTATGACGCCGTCGAGGATGAGGACCCGGCCGTAGGTTTTGCTGTTCAATAAAATCACGTTCAATTACCACACATGAAGTTCGTTCATAATCAAGCCAATCTTACGTACCTCTGTAGGACCTTGATTTCCTGGAATTGGGACTTCTCCTCGTGTAGAACCTTCTCTACTTCCAGGCTAAAACACTGTCCATCCCACAAGGTACTGTGAAACAAGAAATCAATTAGACCAAATTATGGTATGAGAGTAACGAGTTTCAAGAATCTCTGAGCTTACCTGAATTCACTGAACCAATTTTTCTCCAGAACATCCATTCAGAAACAATGTTACCGTCAAGCGGCCAGAAACCTCAGTCTGTGAAATGGTTGGATTCAAACGATACAAGGAACAAGTCAATCTGGAAGCCTGTGAATCGATGATACTACTTCAAACGCCAAATCCAAACTGTTGGCACTGAAGTTCAAGCTTCGCATTCATCATCAACGCCAACGCTACCCACAATTACCCTACAGTTATCTGAAGCTACAGTCTTTCGTTAGCTTCTTGACTGCAACCCGATAACCCTGTCCTTCAGCTTTGTTTGTATTGAAGTGCGTGGCTTTCCAGCATAGCTGACGTTTAAACTTGATTCTCCATGAATATTACTGATACAGAGATAAACGAAGATTGTCTTGTGATTCATTTCAAAGTAGAACAAAAAATACTGTCTGCTGCGAGTAAAATCATCGTTGAACGTGCGTGAGCTAGAGTCGAAAGAGTTATTACGGTCTAATACTGTCTAGTCGTAAAATATCTTCTCTGCTACGTACCTAAATGTAAGCGAAACAGAACAGATCAACACAGATGTTCTCCATGTACTCTCAACGAGTTTATTCGTCTCGTTAGTAAAAAGCTTACTTGATAGGGACAATCTCTAATCAATTTCTCATCTAGCATGGTACTGGGAAAATTCAACAGAGAGCAACAGAGTAAAGTACATCAGATAACGAATTATCTACTATCAATATATACTACTCATCACCTCAAACAAAGCTAAATATAGTTTTCAAGTTTTTCAACTTGTACAGTCATCATGCCTTAACAAGTACAAAGACGTATAATAGTTTCTACATCTATTGCAAATACCCTTGAGATCCCAAACTATAAGTACTAGCCAACATTTACCTTAAGTCACGTAATGAGATACATGTCGTTCAAGGGTTTAAGCTCTTGAACACTTTAAGTACTTGGTATAAGTTTAGATTGAGGTAAAAAATGAACACTTGTTGCATTCTATGGCTAAAGCAATTTCAAGGTAACCGGTACATCATCCCTTCGTAAAAAACATGCTACACTTTAGGTACACCTCAAACTTAACTGGAGGGTACATTATCTGGAAGTTTTTAAAACTCATACAACAACATCCATTTACAATCTCTACCTAATCTCAATAAAGTTAACTAATGTCAAGCTATATAACATACGTGTAGCGAGTTGTGACACCCATTAGAGTGATGATTGTTCAACAATTACAATTCGTCATCACTAATCAACTCTCCATCTTCTACAACTTCATCAGGCTGTGTACATACTCTACCACAGTTTCTCTTAACCCCTTTAGGCTGGTCTGAGTCTCTGATTGCATCAATTGACATTTCCGCACCAACAGTTTCATCTTCACTGATTAACTCGGCTTCAGGTAACGCTTCAACAGGTAACAATTCTTCAACTAGTGGGACTTCGTCGTCAGATATGGGGTCCATTTCTTCGGAACCTGGGATGCCGTGTGGATTCTTCTGGACCAGCTCATGTTCTATGAATGTCTCTTCCTGATTCTCCTCGTCCCAGAAGCTGAAAATGCAATTTCTTGTTAGTGTTTGGCCTTTAACTGAAGTATATTTTCCGAACACTAGCTTACTTTGCGGAAACGCCTGCTACGGCTGATACTATCCTTTTACTCAGTTTCTTGGAACTTTTACCGTGGCGTCTGGTTTAAAAAACAAAAAAGGGGTCAAATCATGAAAAAAAACAAGAGAAGAAGCAGCTTTGAGACGTTCTCACCTTTGATTTCCTGCTGCGTTACTATCAGAATCTGAATGTCTTCTTGGCCTTGAATCTTCCGTGTGCCTTCGTCGAGGTTTCTCACGATGATTGCGATCCCTACGACGATGCTCATGCCGGTCTTCATGTCGGGCGTCTAACGAATCTTCGCTCTTGGAACGGTCCACCTTCTTGCGCCGTTTTCGTTTAGTAGAAGTGTTGCCGCCCGATTCAGACTTTTTACTCCGACGTTTCCGCGTCTTCATGTCCTTGTCGGTTCGATTGCTCTGGAGATCCCCCTCTTTTTCTTTCATGATAAGCATCCTAATGGCAGGTGGTAAATGACCGTGTTCCTCCTTCTCATCCTGAGCAGGACCGGAGCCATTCTCGGAATCACCAGTGTTCTCCTCAACTGCAAAAGAGAAATTTATTTCTACAGCATAAACTAAAGTTGCAATTCAATATGTTCAGAGATGGACGGCTAACCTTCGCCTTCTGATAATAGCCGAGCTGGAGGGTCAATAGCAATGGACTGAAGTTCCTCTGGAGTCAACGCATCCGCAACGGAGCTGGTTGGGCTGTACGGTTCATGATCAATTTGGTCACAGTCACGGTCGCCCTGTTCAGTGGGGTTCTGTAATATAAATTTACGTTTCATTAAGAATATTCCCCCCCTCATACCCAGATCGATACTATTGGTGCTTGAGCCATGCCATAAAACAGGAAGAGAAGGTCAGTACTTGTGTAACACCTTTATTAGCATCCAGGTTACAAATTAAAACATTCAATAAGTAAAATCATACAAGACTATGGTCACATATCATTTTGTATGTATGTCTTATGTTTAACGCTGGAAATGTCGTACAGCACAATGTACAGTTACTAAATTCTACGAGTCGAACTTTACAATAGTTGAAATACAGAAAGAATAACAATCAGTTCTTCAAGACCTGGTAGTAACCTTGTTTCTCTACACAAGACACAGCGACACAGCTTAGGGCACGAGTATGAAGTTAGAATACCGAAAATTTCCCATTAAAAAATAGATCCGTTGTTTATATAGATGTTATTTTCAAAAACATGAACCAGAGGTATCCCTCATTTATGCCGCGGCATGACAAATGCAATTAGAAATCATTTATCACCTGAACCTCGTCAGCGGTGGGATTGCCCATGAAGCGTCCACCCCCACCACCACCACGTCTTGCTAGAGGGTTCGGCACATACATATCAGCTGGTGAAGGTCCGCGGTAAGGACCTCGAACAGGTGGACGAGCAGCTCTGAAATCAAAGCATGATGATGAGAACACGGGATGTAAACTTAAAATTAAGATAATCGGTTTATCACCAACCTTGTCCAGGGAGGCCCTGGCTGTTGCGGTGGCATGTATCCTGGATAAGGTCCAGAAGGAGGACCGTAGCCTCTAGGAACACCATAATCCGGACGTACACCATATGGTTGAGGGCGAGGATGGTACTGCTGTGGTGGAGGCGGTTGATGATGGTAGTTATTATCCTGAGGAGGGGCGACTCGTCGTGGAGGGGCTACTCTTGGTGTCTGCTTTCTTTTCAACTTTTCCATCACAATTTCCGGAGAAGTGCGCGAATGTTGAATGTCAGCTGCTATAGGTCTCACAACTGAAGCAATACCTTTCATAAGCTCGGCTTCTTTCCAACGATCTTTACCCTGAGCAATGAATGAAGAAGCGATAACTTGACTGATTCTTTTTTTCTGAGTAAAATCGAGCCCTTCCACTGCTTTGGCGATAGCTTGCTGGGCGATGACTTGAACTTCGGGTGATGCCTGTTTGGCGCGCTGTGCAGTCTTTGAAGCAACGTTCGGATTTTGAGGAGTAGCTGGTACCGAAGCTTGCTCAGGGGCAGAACTTTCATTGGCTGGTGGTTGGAATTTTTGACATTGTGGTGAATCAAGTAAGATGTTCAACATAAACATCACTTCATTAAGTTTCTTCCTAACATCTTGTGTGCCACACCGAGCTTTCATCTGTAAATCAAGAATGCTGATAAATACAGTTCATTAGTTCATAACGTATGCGCAAATTCGAGAAAGGCACTCACTGAAGTGAAGAATTTATCACGGACTTGAAACAAGAGCTGAACAAAATCTTTGTCTTTAAGAAGTTGGAAAGAAGAATCCTTCTGAGTTGCTTCTTGATTCACAGCCTACGAAGAGCAATGATTCCAAATGAAACATACGGCAATCCCCTCGAATAGCTAATCGTTTTAGCTTACCTTGTCGTAATATTGTTTCATCGGGCTTGCCAAAAAGCTGAGGTAGTCTTCGAGTTCCAAGATAGATTTCAATGTCTGGGTTAGAGTGACATTCTCATAGTCGTAGGGTGGTAGAGACGAACTAGATGAGACTGTTGAAGCTGGTGGTTTTGATGACTTGTCAGTGTTTGGATTAAGCCCAGTAATGCTATTCCATTGAGACAAAACATCCGTAACTCCCACAGGCTTCGAAGTAGCTACATAAAGCCAAAGAAATAACTTAAATTCCAGAATCTTTCATAGTTATCATTTTGAAGAGGTGCTTACATGTGTTTGCGGATCCACCACTTGAAATCGACATGGCTTGTGGAGAATAGCTCACATCCGGTTTTGCAACAGCTGGTCCTTGTGTGGGTGTTGGTGCTACGGGATCAGGACCGCCTGAAGGTGGATTGGGACGTACCGATTGCTGCTGCTGCTGCTGGCTGATTCCATAAGCTGAGTTTGATGTTGTTGGTTGATTCGAGTGCATCGGTGCAACCATTGGAACAGTGGCGACATAACAAGGGCCCATGGGAGTTTGCATCATCGGACCACCCATTGGCATACCGTTGAACGGGTCCAGTGGTACTGGCGGAGGTTGATAAGATCCACCATTAGGATAGAACTGTCCGTTGTTCATTGGACCAGGCATCCCAGGATTGAATCCAGGTCCTGGGATCTGTTGCATTCCCAGAGGACCATACCCGGTATTTGGACCGTATCCAATATTCGACGGCTGAACATTCATTAAAGCTGGTGCGACCTGGACATTCAATTTTTTCAACGACGCAAGATCCACACCGAATTTCACTCTTGCTTCAATCCTGCAATGAATCGGAAAATTAGAACCCGGTAAGAGCTCCAAATGATGTCATGGCAGTGCAAGAATACTTACAACTTGTCATCGTGCTCTTTCATGAGAAGTCGTTCAGCAATGCCACTCCATACTTGCTTCCATTCTGTTGTATAATCATGACTGTCAGCATCTTTCCCCTTGTCCACTAACTCCTGGTATCTTCGTTCCCAAAATCTATTCCACTCTTGAGTATACTGCGGATGTTCTTCTGGCTTCTCTTCCAAACTTTTCTTCTTCACCGCAACAAACTTTTTGAGCCTAGAATGACATTAGACCAAGAAGATTAGAAACGAGAGCTGCCAAACTACAAGTCCTGAATTCGGAAAACTTGCCTTTCTTTATCATCCTCCATTAACTTCCACCTTCCTTCAAGTTCTTCAGTCCACAATCCTTTAGCCTGAAGAGCTAATTTTTCTTGAAAAATCAAGTCTTCATCTCGTTTACACGTGTTCGACGCTTTAGGGCTTTTTGACACAGGAGATGACCGGCGCCCGGATCGCTTTTCATTACGAGCCAAAAAATCGTCTATTTTACGACTGTGTGAATGGCTGTCAGAAGTTCTTCTGGTATTCCTCGGCGAGCGAGACCTTGACCGAGATCTACGATGATTCCTTGATCTAGAACGTCGCCGACGGTCGCCCGACCTGGATCGAGACCGAGATCTTCGATGATGAGATTTTGCACGTTTGGCTGGTGAGCGGGAACGACTCTTCCTACCGCGGGAACTGCTGCGGCGTTTATCCCTATCTCGCTTTTCCGGACCTTTTTCTTTATCGTCTTCTGCAAAAATTCCAAACAAAACAACATTAGCTCAAAATTTTTATCCGACTCTCGATTGTGTTTATATGACTTCGATTGTGTTACTTTTGTCTCCTTTATCTTTCAAGTCAGTCTTGGATCTAGAATCTTTCGCAGGCTTGCTCTCTTTGTTTTTCATGACTTCAGTCTTCTTGGCATCTTTCGAAGACTTGGCTTCAATTTCTTTCTCTTTTCTCTTGGAATTGTCTGCACCCATCTTGGATGCCATTTCGGCTTGAACTTCCTCACGAAATTTAACTGATATATTTTGATCTGGATCCGCAAGCTTCAGGGCTGTAAACAAACACAATTAGTACCACTTTGCCTTCATATAAACAAAAAGATCGCTTCGGTCTGATAAACTCACATCTATTAAGGATGTTCGCACGATGAGTAGAACCCCTGAGGTGAACACCCAATTGCCGTTTATCGTTAAGCTTTTCTTTGCACAAATTACAGGTAGCCTGGAATTGTCAAAAGATTATTTCCTTCTGCTCTTATGATGATTGAAAAGAATTCAAGCTTGTCAAACTTGCCTGGAAATTTTTCTTGTCGTAATTACAACCCCTGGGTAGAGTGAAGAGCGGTGCGAAGCACTCTGGTGTCTCACCCCTCTCGATTCTCAGTTTCGCATTCAACAGCGCAGCCCCCTATAATGAAGAATAAACTCCTTTAGCAGAGTATAAAGTGTGCAGACAACACATTTCGATCATTAAAATTTCCATCAATAGGTCACAAACGAACGGATAAACTCAACCCCTTGCGCTAATAATGATTTTCTCTAATTTTATACATGGTCACTACCTCTCATGACCCTTGCATTGAAACGAAACTTACGCAATACTCATCTTCTTGATCAGCATCTAGCGCTGTACTCGAAATTTCTGCATCTTGAAGATCTTCGCCGTCCGGATTACTGACATTCCCACTCCAGCTGATGTCGTCATCTTCCCCGGCATCATTAAGCATCAACATGTAAAACTCTTCTTCCTTATTTTCAGGTAAACTAGGAGCTCGATGGTAGTAGCTTTCGTGTTCTATTTTTCTGAACCATTTCGCAGTTCTGGCCACAAACTGTTCTTGAGGCTGATCATTGTTGAAGGCAGGAAGTGGAATGTCTTTGTCGTTTATGTGATCTGTCAGGAAGTCAATCACAGCATTTGTGAACGATCCAATTCTAGGTTCCATACAAGGAATATGGGCATCCGCTGGTTCAGATTCATCGGAACTATATGCAGCTTCTTCTTCCTCTTCGTCTTTGTTTTGATCATCTTCTTCTCCATAGTAATCGTAATCCATCTGAACATCATCGCACCCATCGAAAACGATTTCTGGCTCAGATGGCGGTGCTGGTGGTGGTGCCCCTGCTGCTGCTGGAATGTTACCTCTCTTAGGCTTGTGCTCCTCCTTGCCTTCCAAAACAGCCAGAGCAGCGCGTTCTTCTTCTGTCGGACCCCAACTTTCCTTCCTACTTTCGAACTTAACTCGGTCTACCTCGATCGGTGGGTGTAGCGCATCCGCTGGTTTGGTGATCAAGTTAGCAGCTTGGTCCTTCGGTATCCTGAAAATATACAAGGAAATATGACGTAACCCTAAAATGGCAGTAAAACTGATAGTTTCTAATATTGAATTCGACGTACCTCCAATCCCAAAGAGGTTTTGAGATACCCGCAGAAACTATTCCAAGCAAGTCAGACTTCTTTTCTTTCTTGGGTATTTTTTTATGTAAAGCTTCAAAGCGCTTATCTTTAGAAGTTAAGTTCTCGTTTGTGGGTCGCTTCAGACCCTCGCCGAGCTTCTTACCGGTATTCTTGCCATACTTTTCAAACTTGTGCCGCTGTGCATGCCCTTGAACCTGCGCCTGTTTGCGCTTTTCCTTTTGTGTCTTTTTCCAATCTCGATAAACCTGATCTCCTTCAGACCAATGAAACCTATCCTGCTTTTTGATATCTTGAAGCTCTATTTTGAACACTTTTAGATTGAACTTTTTCTGGTACTTTAGAAAGTCTGGATCTTTGGTAAAATCCTTCTTCTGAATCTTCTCTGATGTCTTCATTCCCACGACATCTTCTTGCTGTCGATCAATCTTCTTCGAGTCAGTAGCGATCTTCTCGAATGTATTTTGATGCTTGCTGGTTTCATCAACAACCAAAACGTCGTCATCCGGCATTTGGTCTTGAGTTGAAGTAATCTTGACGCTACTAGAGATGGACTCCGAAGCTGGTTGGGCTCTGAGAGGACTTAGTTGCTTCTTACCAGTTTCATCCGTTGTTGAAGTTACCGGCTGATTCTGATCGATCTGCTGCGCATTCCCTGAAGCCTTCTCAGTTGCACCATCGGTTTTGCTATGACTAGAACTTTGTTTCACTTCTGCCACGCCAGATTGATTCAGTAGGAACTTTTCGGTATTGGTATCCAATTCAGTTGACTCATGGGCTCGTTCCGTCGTGTCCATTAGATGTCCAGCTCGCTCTTCTGCTGTTCCCATCTGGTCTTCATCGCCATCAACATCCGCCTTTCGAACCTTCGCCTGATCGATGGTAGAATCCCGGCTATTTTCTTTGTTCTTATCGCGATGCTTCTTCTGGTATTCATCCTGCCCACCATGTTTCTCCCGTTCACGGTTCTTATCCTTTTCGCGACGTTTATCCTGCTCCTCGTCTTTGCGATGATCCCGTCGTTTGTCCCTTTCTCGAGACCTGTCTTTTCTGGAACGTTTTTTCTCTTTGTCCCGATTTCTCTCCTTGTCCCGAACGGAAGACTTTTCGTCGGATCTGTGGCGGTTAGCATTGTCATAAGGCTTCGACTCTTTCGGTCTGCTTTTATCCCTGCTGGTGCTGGAGGATCCTCGATCGTCTTTGGAATTGGTATCTTCATAGGTCTTGCGGTACTTCTCCTTCTTGTCTTCATATGATGACTTTTCGTGAACCCTCTCCTTAGGTTTCTCCCCTTTTTCAGTCTTCTTATTACGCGCTTCAGCTGCTGCACGACGACGTCGTGACAGTTCATCATCAGTCTTTTCATCAGTTTCGTCAGCGTCCGAATCCGAGATGGTTATCACTTTGGATTGTTTCTGCGGCGGTGGTTTCCTTCCATTGTCAACTACTGTGGAATCAGAGTCCGATGAAGAGTCAACCCGTTTTCGCTTCGGTTTCGATTTCGGTGGTGGTGATTGATCCACAGACATTGACGAAGAGGAGGACGATGACGTTGAAGGAGCAGGTCTTGGTGGGGCACTTGATGGACCCGGGCATGACGGACGTGGTTTGCTTGTTGACATCGGTCTGACAACTCTCCTCGGTTGTTCCACTCCTAAAGCTGCATTCCTCCGTTCTCTTCTATCCTTCTTGCGATAGATCTTCAAATTCCGAAGACGCTCTTCTTCAGGATCCGTTTTTTCTTCGCTGCTAGCCGATGATGATGAGGGTGACACAGAACGGGCTTTTTCTTTAGGTTCAGGAGCAGCTTCGCCGGCTGACATCGTAAACAGTGTAATCACGACATTCACCACTGCTTTCTTCTTTTGCTGTTTTGTCCTATTCGGATCGCTGATGATTTTTTCGACCGTATTTCTCACTGTAACTGTAGCGTCATCGTCCGTAGCTGTCAACAGATCCCTGATGGCTTCAATGCTCATAGGTTCCAGCATGGCTTCGATTTCCTCCACACTCGCCGCCATCTTGATGTCTTCGCTGGCTAGACTAGCTAGAAACAATCCAACAATATTAATCAACATACGATCTTACATCAACCATGTTTGCCTGCCTACAGAGCGCAATAGATTTTCCGTTACACCGTTACAAAGTTGAACCGCAAACATACAGTCGGCCATGTAACAACCGCCATGTTTATTCCCGTTTGTGACTACAATTGATGTACTCATTTGACAATCTCTAAATTCACATTTTAAATACCTAAAGAACCGAAAATGGATGATGCGACGAGCGTTAGATCCTTTTTCACAGTCCAGTAGTAGAGTAGCCGCGTAGCACAACTAGCACAAAGTTCCTACAGCCGAAAAAGAAGACAAAGTGAACACCAAATTAGATCGTATCAACATTGAACACGTATAAAGTAAAGACAAAAACAAGTGCTGTCGAAGTCGACGCGACATTAATTACAGAATACTTACACAGGATGTCCTTACGAATCAAAGATCTTGAATAATAAAGATTACGAATAGTTTCAAGTATCCAGTATCCAAACAGAGAAAATTTCTCAATTTAAATGACTCCTATCATCATCAAAGCCTCTGTGCATTAAATCTTTAGATTTATTTATAAGGTACGCTCACTCTCCAACTCTTTCCATGAACTATAAATCGATTCACGCATTAACTTGTGCCAAATAGCATGCATATAAGATGCTTAAAGTTACTAGAGAGATTCACTTTTCACTGTTCTTAGTCCTTATTAATCCAGAATCATGTCATAAATAGTATGGCAAATAAATAGTAACTCTATGAACTAAAACTATGCCACGCATATCCGCTCATGAACTCGCCCCTTTTGGACGCAATATCCATCCACTTTCCACAGATTCCATCATGAAGTTATGAAGATTGTGCTAATTGCGCTCTGAAGTAATACTAGAAGGTGACTACAAAGTCATCAATTGGACAAATCCAGTTTACAACAAACACACTTAAAAGTCACGTACCTGATAGAAGAATCTCAACTTAACCCGTCACATTACTTCTATAAGTGAGAATTACCCCTCGCCAGTCTCCATCAAACTCAACTCGCTTCTTCCAACGCTCTGGTAACTGTAACGCCTTTTTTCACCTCTCGTGTCTCTAGAAAAACGAAAAATCATCCCTCATTATCACAACGCCATCACAAGACCACACATGACGGCGCCAAGTCCATGCCAATGTCAGCCAATACTCAACGTTCATTTCCAACGATACATTTTCAACACCCTCATTAATACACACTTTTTTCAACTTCAAACTCTTAAACAAACTTGTTTCAACACGATTAAACATGAAAATTCTCAAGACCATCATGTTGTTATAATTACCTCCAAATTACTCGACCACCCGGCACTCTTTCACCAATTCGCCAACGACAATTCCATGGAAAACTCGCTGAATTAATACCCTTTTGCAATTTCAAATGGCTAAATCACTAACATTTTTACATTTAATGCGACTTTAATAAAGAAAAACTTAAAACTTCTAAAATGACCGTCGAAACCAATGAATTTTGAATTCCTTGTCTCTAGCCCACGACGTCCGTGTTTCGTTTCCGAAGCCTTAATGCGCGCCTACGATAACACAGGGAGGAATGTGAGTGGAGAAGTGAAAAACCAAACATTTTGAATCACCCGCTCTCTTCGCATCATTTAGTCTCCGTGTAGCATCCCCTCCCTTGCCGAGCCATCGAGTTTGTATATAAACAAACAAAGAAGCCGTATGAAAGCATGTGGCGTCGTCTCATTCATGCATATACGGGGCAAACTAAAACCCGGGTTCTTTGATGGGAAGCCAAAACAATCAAGGTTTTCCTACCCGGGCATTAGCGAAAAAGCCTTGAAAAACCTGCACATACACACACACACACACTCACACCCCCCAAGCACTAAAAAGACTTGACCATATAATGCATACAATGTTATGCAGCCGCCGTGTATGCACGATATATGCAGAACCCCTCTGTATCCCAAGGATATACTGTTTTAGCATGGACCAGGTTCCTGATCATTACAAAGGGGATAACAGCGCGGTTCGTCCTTAAGAAAGCATGTCATGTACATACGGAAATGTAGTTTCCAATGTGTTTTCCCATAAGACTTTGCTCGCATACATTATAATGGTGGTTCTTGCTCGGCTGGTATTCTTAATGTTTTTGTCTTGAACAATTGAGCTCTTCCAGTTGAGAGCAAGAATTTTGTGGGGCCAGTTTAACGCTCTTCGATAAACACTAAAAGTGGTTAACGAGCATCAAAACTTGGTGTTACGTAACGATTGTTAAGACGGTGGAATTTGTGTTGTTATCAGCCGAAAAGTGGCAAGACATGGAGTCATAATTGACGAAAATTTGGAGGAAAACCAACAGAGTTTGTGAGAATCGTCGGGACTGGAGTAATATTGATTATGGAATTCTGACCTGTTCTGACCTGACCTTATAGTCAGTTTTTGCTTTGGGAAGCTCCAAGGTGTGAAAATGGTATATTGTCGGCTAGAAGGGGAAAACGAAAAGTAGCGAGTTGAAGAAAGTCTCAAGATTCGCCAACATCTTCAAGGACTTCCGTGTTTGGTGGTGGTACCAGTTTTTGGGCGGATTTCAACATTACCGTGTGAATGTGTAAGTTAATGGGCTGTTTGAAACAGTTGATACGATTCGAATTTTCGTGTAATGAGTCATTTGATAGAAACGTTTTTTTGGTTTTCTAGGTTGAGCCGGAACTGAAATTCTGGAATGACGAATGCAACTAGACAAAGTGCCCTTTGACCAAGAGTCAGCTA
>JAQGBJ010003344.1:0-13017 GCA_034698345.1 Sphaeridia pumilis
GAAACAATCCTCATTGAACAAATGCTAGGAAATGCGGAAATGGAAGCTTTTACGTCATCATCAAGCACATCTTCTCCGTCGCCATCAACTTCCGAGTCAAGCACATCAACTACCAGTGTTCCTGGTACGTCCACAATCCGATTGCCACTTTATAACCTTCCGCTCTAATTAGTCCACAGTCTTTTCTTGATTCGCATCCCATTAGTCTCTATATGTATAATCTAATTCATTTGTATCCATTTACAGACACTGTCGAGAGCGTTGACAAACAGCCGGGAAGCCCAAGATTGGAAGAAGACACTCTTGTCGATAGTTCCACCTCGGAATCCCGCGTCGACTTTGAACCCATGCCCTTGCCTTCACACTCTCAGCAGAGCCCGGCACACTATCAGCCTGTGAGTTTGCCGATAATACCTGTTAATTACTTTTTTTGCCAGTAATCAGCTTTTGCCATTTTATACCATCAACCTTCATTTAACCACAATCCAATTTTCAACTTGCAGTCAATGTCGGTTCGCCGTACCGTCATCCACAGAGAGAGCAAGAGCACATTTGTTGCCATGGGATTCGCTGGTATTGCCATTTTCGGAGCAATGGTCATCGGTCTCATTGTACTTCGCCGCCGAAACCCAAGACATCAGGTACGTATCAGCATCGATTTCTCATTCCCTCAGCAGCCATTGCCATTACCATCCAGCAAAGTTAATTGCCTCTTTCGATTTCTCCCTCGTAAAATCGATTCTCTCCAAGACTCGCATTATGCTATACATCGTCATTCAACTTTAGCCAGTTTCTTATCAAAATTTCCCCTTCGACTTTCCCTCTCTCTGCTTCATTTCCCTTTCTTCGAGCATTATTATTCCTGCTTAACATTGTACAACAGCTTCGAATATACTTTTTATTGAACGTTCCCAGCTTTGTCGCTGGCTTTTCACAATTATTTTCTCTCCTTCTCCCATTACATTCTTGACATCAGGAAAGAGTACTTTACGCGTATCGCAAATTACTCCTTTCGATGAGCACCCTCTCGATCATCATTGCCATAACGATCTTTTTCGTTCCAGGGATTCCTCGAAGTCAACACCATGAACGGAGCCATGGGAGTCACAACTCCAGAGGAAAAACATGTCGTCAATATGCAAATCAACGGCTACGAGAACCCAACCTACAAGTACTTTGAGACCAAAGAGTGAAAACAAAATTAAATAGGCCGATTTCTCCCCTCCCGGAATCTGCATTACAACTACCTAAACCATACCCACCATCATCAACCATAGCATAATTTCTAGCAGGCATTTCCACATTTCCATCATCACAACAAAAACCTACTTTTACTCTAGCCTTTGTTTAGTCAGTGAAAGCAAGTGCATTTTCTTTGGGAGAGCAAAAAACTTTTCCTAAAATCTTACATAGAGCTCTCGTGTGTTTGCAGATTCGCATGCTTAAATTACGGCAACTATAAACAGGAGAGAGCAGTTTAAAACAATGCATGCAATAATATCAAAGTTTTACAGCTGACGGCAGATGAATTTCAAAATCCTCTCATGCTTGTGGTAAGCTAATTATGTATTACACGAGCAAAAGCTAACATTCCAATTTTACTTTCCCAACAAAGCTACTACACTAAAAGTATTATTGTCATTGCCGTAATTAATTGTTATGTTTCAAAACGGCCGGCTTAGATTCTCTTGAAATTTTTCTCATTTTGTAACGATGCAGTATTGCAAGGTTTAGGTCGAGTGTATAAGCATTTTGTACTTTTTTTAATTCACAAGACAGCTCTATAGTTTATGCATTTGTTTCACAGTCATTCCACAGTATTATGCCTCAATCCGGAAACTATGTATCTCGAAGGCTTTATGTTTTACCCTGTGTACCTTTTCCAGTAGGCCTCAAATTCACAGTACTTACTGAAAGAATCACAGTTCTGTCCATTTGGAGTTAATTCCTCTTGAGAAAAAAGACCAGCGTATTATGCATCTTGGCGTCAAAATGGCCATTTGAAACAACAAAAGCTCTATAAAACTACATTCCAAGTTGAACATTCGTATGAGAATGAAATCTGATGATGGAGTAAAAAGAATTTGCGACTGCTTAAAATTGGTGTAATATTACATCAAAAGATCTTTTAGAACAGGTAAAATAACATCACATCAGTAGTTGAGTATATCACGAGAACGTTCATCAAAAGCGTCCTCGTTCTTTATACACGTAAAAACGTTTCTAACATTATACAAAGGTAAAAGCTGTACCATATTGCCGTGTATGGAAACTTGTTGCTGTATGTGTACTTTACCTCTTGTCAAAGTATAGAATATTAACAGCTAAAACGTCTAGCGCTACATGGAAGAGCAGTCTCTATCAAAACTACCTTGACGTCTATAAAACATTGTCCCCGTCTATCAAATTTTATTTTTGAATGTCGGTATCATGAGAAAAATTGTCGTGTGTAAAATCTAACATGTGTATAATTTATCATTATAGTCCATATAGCTGATATATTCACCATTTAATGCTATGTGTAAAATATTTTAGGACTAATTACAGCCTTCGTGGACATGAACATTGTCTTAAGCTACACCACCAAAAAAGCAATGTAAAATCCATTATTATACAGCTATACATAAATGTAACCGGGTTTTGTCGTCGACATGTTACATATTCACATTTGAGTGGCGAATCATGTTTAATGTGTATTAGTCAAAATGTATCTCTTTGTTACCAGCTTTATGTTTCCGTAAAAGTCTAAACTGTGACCCATCGAGGTCAAAAGAAATGTACTTAAAAACACATTCCAAGCATAAATGAAGCCACTGGCTTTGGCTTTACGGAAACGATAAATAATTAGTTTTTAAAAAGCGCTTGAGTTCCAATGTTGCTTTTCCTAATTCATGTTCCAGTTCCCAGTGCCAATTTAGTTTTTGTGATTTAGTTGATTAATGTCGGCGCTGTAAACGCTGCTTGAATTTGTCACTACCAGCGATACTACTTGCCGTATTGCAACTCCGTTAATTCTGTTGTTTTGTTAATGAATTGTTTGTTAGTTATTCTCGCTTTATGTCGCAGTTAACCATGATCGTGAGGAGATGCTGTGAGTTAAACATTAATATATACATACATTAACTAAGTGTCTTGTCGCTGTTTAACACCGCTAGTATCAAAACCGAGTTATGAATGTAAAAACTAATCGATTCCATAGACTTTAGGGTAAGATCTAACTAAAATGTACGTAAGAGAATAATAATAAAATGATTGTCTTTTATTTAAGCCGTGGATTTACTCCTTGTGTGCATGTGAGCGAGCGTGTAGAATACGGAAATCAATACATGTCTTCTTTTTAGATCCTTGATTATTGCAGTGAAACGTCAACTGCAACAACGAAAGATTCCACAGTAACCACACTATTCAAGATGGCCACTTTCCTTGTTGTTCACAGGTGGCCTCAAATGTAATCACTTCCTTAACACTCGCTAAACATTTCGAATAAGCATGAAGATGACTGAAATCAATGCAGGTCATAAATTTTTGCATTGTTGAAAACAATATAGCGTAAATCCCACTTTCCGCAAATGACGTATTTATTCGCTGGTGGCACTAAATATGCTCACAAGCTTACAAAACGTCCTTTCTCTTACAGCATTTGTAGTTGTTCTCAGCCCGGAAATGCAATCAAATTATGCAACAAACATGCACTTGAAAACATAACAAATGTTGGAACCATACGTATTTTTGACATCAGAAACATGACTCTATTTTAGTCACAAAGGTCACAATCAAAACTGTGAGCATGTAATAATGTATGGGCTATATAAGCTTGAAAATAAACAGAGCAAGTATTCGACACAGGTGGACCGTGCAACATGGACATCGAACTCGATACGGTGGACAACCGTCCTGTTTCTTCAGATTCAGAACATTCCCCAAATGAACCCAAAAACGATACCCCGTTTGATTCTGCAGTCAACTGGAGTTTCGCATTCTTACACTTCCACTGCAAATATTTTGGCCTTCCGGTTCAAGTGGAGAACCGAAGAGTTTCATTGGATACCCGTCCTTGGAAACGTTGTTTTTGGATCTTCACTCTCAGCCTGTCAGCATTACGGACAAGTTATATGGCTGTCGGTTTTGTTCTCTGCATCACATTGGACCAGTTTTGGAATCCCCGGTTGGCTCCGGTGTACTTCGTTCTTGTAGTGGTGGGGTTTATAGTTACTGATGTGGGGTATCATTTACTGGGGCTGCATTGCTGTAGCTATGCTATCATATGGAATTCCATTTTGAAGTACAAATCGGCAGTGGTAAATGCGTCAGGAACGAGAGTCTTAATGTTGCTAATACTTCCTGGTATGTTCCAGCTAAGTGCGGTCATTATATCTACGTATTTGATCCTCCAACCGGAATGGATCGTCCAATTTCGTTTCGCTGTGATGTGGGCTCTAGCTAAAGGGTACCTGAGTGATGGATTTGGATATCTGGTCCTGGTAACTATCGCAACTACTGCGGATATTTGGTCTTGGTACATATTTGCGATATTTATTTCTCTGATCTTACAACATATGTTGTTTCTGGAAGTATGGTTTGCTAACTGCTCAGCTCTTCTGGACAGGTTCGGGCGTATTTTCCATATGTTGTATTTCTTAAGGATAAATGAAAAATATTTTGTTTGTGGTTCAGCTCCAAGTCATCAGCAATTGAAGCCAGCCAAGCTTGGAATATTCTTCAAGAACTTTTGGTGCTTCTTCGAGTATTCAACGTTGGAAACGCCAGCTTAGTGTTCCATCTCAAGTTTTGTTTCTTGGTACTGAGTATTTCGAGTGTTTCTGAGCTTATTCTGTTGGATATGCATGGCAATATACTTCTGATCACTTACTTGAGCTACGTCGGAAGTGTCTGTCTTGTCCTCTATCCTGCTCTATATTCTCGGGCTTATCTCGTGAGCGACGGACTTCAGAGAGTGAAGCTTGAGCTACCAAGAGTTGCCCGATTTCGAAGAGAAGACGCATCCCTGGATAGAAGAATTCGGTCAGTATTGGAAAAGGGCATTTGGGTTGGACGCTTCCGAACTTATGAGCGGGAGTCTACTCCAGTATACGTTGATTTCTTTTTCACGCAAGTAGTGAGCATAGTTCTCGCTTTTAAGTAATAATTTTTAGAACAACATTAGAGAACGTTATCCTAGTTGTCGCAGTTCTTTATTTGCACTTCGTCTGCAATAAATAATTGATTTACTAGTATAACACTTCAGCACCAGCACCACAACGACTTTGTTTCGAATAACACCTAATTGTTCCTTCAGCGTTCATCAAGCCTTGAGTATAACAAAACAACGATAAACAATTCCTTTTTTGTAAAGCTTTGGTTATCACAATAAGTAAGTAGCGGCTAATTGGCAATTATTTCAAGTGTTTGTGACTAAAATTGTATCCTTGAACATATTAGTTCGAAAGGAGCGGGACAACCCCGTTGATTAGTAGCAAAAATACGGGTCTTCGGTGCACTTGGCTGAAAACCACTTGATTAGCATTTGGTTCTCTTCGGTTAAACCGCTGGCGTCATAATTCTTTAATTCGTCCTGTAAGTTACATACAATCGATAGTAAATGTATCAATTTTCGAGCAACCATCAAAGTTGAAGAACAGTTTTGATACTTACCTTCCCTGCTGGCGGGAAAACCCTGCGAGTATTAATTCGGTTAAAATGTTCTCTAATTGAATCTTTCAGAGCATCGGTTTTGTCAGCTGTCAAGCAGTGGCTGCAAACCACACATTCTCCTGTACAACCAAGACATTCTCCACAACCTTGACCATTGACCATCAACTGGCGATTGGTGACTTCTAGGGATCTGAAACAAGCCAAAACACAACCTTTCACTAATCAATTTCGATCATCAAGAACTCCACACTGAACAAATTAAAGAATTTTTTTACCGAGAGCTTCGTAAGTCGGAAGCACCGTAGTTGAGGCCGATTGTTGCATACAAGGCATAAAGGACTTGTTCGTACAGCTCTTGATTAGGCGGAAAATGGGCGGATGACAAGTTTGGACTCATATTAGCCTTCATAAAATGCCGAGTTAATTTTTGCAAAAAAAAACAATATAAAAAACGTTGACATTTCACGCTTATTTACCTCCATTAGAAATACGTTGAGGTCGTCGTCAATCACAAAGTCAAAGCGCATCATCTCGAAGAATTTTCCTTGTTTAAATTTTTGAGATGATTGAATAATTGCGGTTTCCTTTTCAAGCAAGACTGTTCTGATGGCGTCCTCCACCTGATTCCATATAGTCTCCGGCGATTTTCCTGCAAAAACGACAAAATTAGACCAAACATTTCGGAATAAGTAGTTTTTTGTATCTTATTTTCGGAACTTATAATTGGACTTACCGATAGACTGAAGGTAGGCGTCAAATGAGTTTTTCATCGAGTATCCGTTAGCATAATATTTGTTCAATCTTGTCATCCAGAGTGGTAAGTAGTCGTCGCCAACGACATACTTGTTCACGTTCGCAGGGTCAAATGGGCTGTAAGGATCGGGACAGAACCTTGGGACCAAAAAGGGTCTAAATTAGCTGCTGAAATTTGAGGACGGCGAAGAAGATCATGTTCAATATGTAGAAGCTAGAAGCTCTCACCGGAACAAAACGTCATTGAAAATATAAATTCTGAGAGGATTGATGGAAGTGATAAAAGTGTAGACACCAATGTCGAATTTGTGATTGTCGATAAGCATAGGGTTTGAGACGTAGAGTTGAGCAAACGAGTTGTTGGAATTCTTCAAACTGTTTATATCGCTAACGATTTTGATTCCACGATGATTGTTTGATTTCAAAATATACGTCGCTGTAGGATTGTTAGCTTTCTGCAAAGTAAACGTTACTTATTCATATCTGAATTCTTATTATTTGTTGCCTTCGAAGCCTTTGTTGGTAGTGAACTTACGTGTTCCAGAAGTTGTGTTAGTTCTTTAGGAAGTAGGAACGCTTGCGGTACAAATGGTGCTTTCATTTTTGCCAAGTTCATTTTGTTCGTTATGTATCCGGATCCTGGAATGTGGTTAACCTGCATGCAAGCCCTGAATTATATATGAGCTTCAAAATTTCAATGCAAAATCTCATTCTTATGATGACCGAACCATTTGATCAGGCTTCATTTGTAGTAACTCGTCCTTGAGTTTGGTGAATGGGTAATCATGAGACCACAAAATGTCCCAATCGTCATTCATTACAGTTCGATCATAGCCAAAAGTGCGCATGACTTTAAAGACATGTTTGAGGTAACCACTGTCAACCTGCAATACAATTTATAATCCTTTATCATTCTGACTAACTTTTTCGTTCTTAGGGAAATCATCGATAATACTCACGTTTCTGCCGTGCACTGTATATTTTTTTCGTCTAAGCCGGACGTCGTTCGTTGGTCTCCCATGACTAGATATGAGAATTACAATAATAAAAACTACAGCTAACGCTATCCACATTTGTTGTCGTAGCGGCACCGTTGTATAGTACACTCTCCAGCTCTTTTTCAAGCTGCGGAAGAACCTGTTGAAAAGCATATTGGCGAAGAAAATGCGGCTAGAAGCCGCGTTTTAGTGAATTCAATAAAAAGAAACTAAGAACTGAATTGATCAATCAAATAGGTCATGTCAACACAAATCACCTGGCCGATTCTTTGTAAAAAATTCAAGTTTCCCTGGTCTTAAGCTCATTCGTCGGCGAGAGATGTACAACAATGGCCGGAGGCTAAACAGTTCCGTCTCACCTGTGTTTACCTGTAGTTTTGTATGTTAGCTCGTCGTTTGTTCCTAAGCCACTTGTTTGTGGTATGTACGTGATGCCATATGATATGCGAAAATCAGAAGACATTCATCGCTAAGGACGACTAGAACACAACAAAAGATTTATCTTTCTTACGTATCCTGTATACATATTTATCATTGACACTTGTACATGTGCGCTATTTTCTCGTCAATATATTCCACCCTTATGTGTTCCATAAAACACAGTTCAAACGTAAGCCCTGTTGCGTACCTGTGCAAAAACCAGGCTATTTTGAGTTGCTTATATCAGCCTCAGCTCAACCTCAAGGGTTACTCAAACTTATTAAATCATTTGAAAAATTTCTTGATGTATTTATCACCCTAACAAAATCAAATATCTCCGCAACCATCCTTTTTCCACAACACGTTATTACGTTTCGTTCATTTCCAACCCTCTAAGAAAGTGGTCTTTTAATTTACAGATGGCGCTGTATCCGCATCATACTCACTTCGCCGGCGTACGGTGAAAGCAGCTTATTTGTGTATCTTGAACTTTCATGCAGCAACATTAGAATTTAATCGGATTGAAGGTCTTAATTTATAGGTAACTTCTGATACATTATTTATTGCACACAAACATGTCGGTTAATTGTCACAACGTGGAAATATAACCTGTATAGGATACGATTGGTGGTGTATTATAACTTATAGGTTATAAACAATATTGATGTCTGTCATTTCCTGCTTATTTGTACGATGTTATATATTTTCTGCTAACCGTCCGTACCAAACAATGACTTTGTTGACGCAGCAGCAAGCTGACATTTGAAATACATATATTCGTGATTTTTCGATAGTCGTCACAATCTGCTGCTATACTGCTACGAATAACTACAAATTATTCTGTATCTGCCCATACGTGCAATAAATTAATCTAGTCGGAATATATCTCACATGGGAATGAGGCATAAATTCTCATGACAAAAGCCTTGATCTTCATGCAAGAAGACTCTCGGGTTGATTATTGACGGGGAATGCAGATGTACCAGGGAAATTGGCAGGAATAAAATTAATTTCGAATTCAAGATGATGACTTGACAAGGACGTTTTGGTTTGAGATTATGTATTCTATACGACTTGACTTGGAATCGTTGCCGCCAATAGCGGCGATATGCTTTATTAGGGGAGATGCTGTAATTCGGCGTCAAATACGTAACTATTTTGTTAATCACAAAAATAAGTACGAGCCTACTTGAAGCTGTTACCGAAACTGAATTACAATGTAGCGGATACAAATAGTGAGTATGTACAGGAAAATTAACCCTAAATGATTTGATAACCGGTAGAGGTTCAATGCGGAATAAATAGAAACAATGAGATTAAATAGAAATGAGCGATTTGAGATTATTTACAGCTGCGAAGTAAGCTATCGATACTAAAGTTGATAGGATGTGGGATTTCTTTGGTGGATGTTGCATTTCCATTTGTAGCAGTGCTGCTTGCACTACTGCTGGAACTACTGTTCGTATTGTGATTATGGTTACTGCTATTATTGTTGCTGCTACTTGTAGAATTACTAGTACTTTTACTGTTATTTGATTTGGAATGGTGCGAATGATGATTGGACTTGTTTTCGTATTCTTTCCTCAAAGAATCGAGATCGACGGTAACTCCTCTTGCTGCCAGCTTTGCCTGCTGTTTTTCCAGGGCTTTCCGGAGCTACAACAAGAGAAACAAACATTTCGATATAATTGTCATGTATCAAACTAGTTCTATCAGATTCCACTTTTTTTACCTTTCGTTCCCTTCTCATCTGTTCTTTTTTCGCCAATTCGTCCGGTGGGATAGGCTCCCCAGAGCATGTTTGTGGTTGAGCATTATGAGCCGGTCTCCCGGGTCCTTTCTTGGTACATTCACGTTTTCGCCATTTCGCTCTCCGATTTTGGAACCATACCTACGCAAAAAATAACAAATATTTTTCTTATCAAATAAGGCTTTTTTCGTTTTTTCTCAGGCTATTTCACCCATCTTTAAATCAAATCACACACACCCCCGCGCCTCTTAATCATGTTTATTTCAAACCCTAATATTTAAGCGAAACGTAAACACCAAACAAGTTCTAGGCGTTTCGCAACACCTTTTATGTGTACCGCTCAACCTGTCGGCTGCTTCCTGTACACGGTATTTGTGTGGCCCAAAGTTTCGGTTTCTGCCAAGATTTTGCCAAAACCCCTGTACATTATGCTTGTTTTGCTTATCACGTTCCATCGTATGTTTTTGAAATGCAGGAAATTTTTGTTTAGCAATTTTCTTCATAATTCTCATGAGCAAAACTTGGGAATTAAGCTTCATAAAACATTAAATTGCTGATATTCCTTTAGAAAACTTCTGTACGCGATTTTTAAACCCAGCAGCGCATATAATTGAACGGATTGCATGGACTTGTCTTAACAAATTTTAGAAACACTCTTACAGTTGCAACGTAACTGTTCTTTATCATTTTCCTTTGTTGTAAGGCTTTGACCAAGACCGCCAGACAAGGAATTCCCTGTTCCGCTTATCAGAATAACAAGAGAAGAAAAAAAGAGATGTCATTGTTTATAGTCACTTTGATAGGACAATCTTGGAGCTCCTCCCGGCCATTGCTACCGTAACGAACAAACCATGTTGTTTTTCCATTACCCTGTCAGGTGCATCCCTTAGTACCTGTGTAACGACATCCTTTCACACAATACTCACAAATTCGATATAAAAACTCGCTGACACTCCTCCCTCCCCTGACGATTCGTGGTGCCGGCCAATAAACACATAAGACCTTCTTCAAAACACGCTGGCGTTGTTCAAATAATGTTGATTGAAGTAAATGGCGGATACATACGTGAATAAACCATAATACATGATCGAAATCAAGCCCCAAGCAGCAAATACCTCGTGTTATTACTGAATTCTTGCCTTAAGAGGACACATTATATTTTATGTACGATTTTATCAAGAAAATAACACAGTGTTCTGTACAGTTCAAATTCCGACAGAATTTTCTTCCTTAGGTGAGAAGTTACATGGAGAATTTTCCCAATCAAACTACACATTCACATCCGGTATTACTATAGCAAGATGTAATGATGATGATAATGATTGTTACGTACATATATTCCAGTGAATTGTACCACCCTTAACGCCTGCTTTTTTATACACATATCAGATTTTTGTTACAAGGGATGAATTCCGGATTGAGCAAACTGGGTAAAAAACGTTACCACCACCGGCAATTCCTCCACCTTCGAATCACATAAGCTCATCTTGTTTACAAGTGGAGGTTACTCGAATCTCTAATTTTGTACACATTCTCATAGAGCAACATCTTTGATCAAGTAATTAGAAGACAGGTAAAATCCCGTCATGGGTTGCATAGGCAACAACAACCCGTCATTACAGCGCCATAAAAGCTAAAGTCGGTTCTTTTCTCGTCAATCTTGTTGCTGGCCGGGTCAATTGAGTCATGTCACAATCTTTCGATCTCCTTATGAAGTTTCTCCTCAATGTACCGTTCTGTTCGTAAAAATTCATGTAAATATTTTTGGAGGTTTCACCTTACTACGGAAACATTATGCGAAAGTAAATGCTGTCGTAAAAAATAGAATCGGGGCTATTAGAGGGATATCATCGGAAAATAATTACTTACTTTATGTATTTTTCTTGTTTCATTCTAAATGTGTATTTCACCCTCGTTGATAAAGCACCCCGCAAGCATTAAATCGCCTCACCGCCATCATCGGACAAACTTTAATCGGACGTCCCACTGAGCATTATTTTTCCCTCCCGCCAACACATGATTCCGGTACTTTGTTTCGTAACACCTTCAAAGGTCCTTACGGTGCTCCAATCAAACTCTATTTCACACCCAGCATGACACTTGTATTTAGACATCTTTTTTATCCAGCCTCTTTTATCCAGTCCACTTGATCAAATCTGATCCGTCAATATGGCTAATGGCCACAAGTCAAACAATTGAATTAACGCCACAGCCCATTACAACATCACAATAATGTTTGTCTGTCCCGAAGCCTTACAAGGATTTCCATCTGCTCTGTGGAAGAAGTTATGGTTGTTTTGAATTCCACGTCGTTCCATTTTTTACCTTTAAACAAATCTCTCTTCACACCTCATCCGAAGGCATAAGGATAATAAATCAATCCAACACGGCTTGTCTAGCACATCAAATTGATTCATAATTAACCCATTGCCATATTCACTCCTTTTCTTACAGTATTAACAAACTTAGTCATTTGTCTTCGTGTTTCTTTCTGCCCGTCGTACCGCCGAAATAACCTTCTGCCCTTCCAAATTGTTGTTAGGAAATCAAATCATGCAACTATCAGTCTGTATGCCAGTCAATGCTGTATTATGATTATTTGTACGTGTAGAAACAACAATCCTTTAACCGTTTTGACACACTCTGGACTGGATATTAATGTTTCCTTCTGTAAAAAAAGCCTTCAATTTTCTCTACACCTTTCCTTCCATTCACCAGGTAATTAATCTCTGTTCATATACCATTACAGCTCTGTATTCTTTTTGATGACTTAATTCTCGCCTCGGCACTCGTGTGTGTATTCGTTGGTCTCACTCCTCCTTCATCCTCATCTCATTTCAAATGGCCTGGAGGCTTATCCTGTTACAAGTGTAACTTTGGGTAGTTTTACACTTTCTTTCCAGCTTTTTATGTAATCAAGCCAGCCGCATCATCATCAACAGGAACAACAACAACTGTGGTAACGACCACATCTGTCGCTTTCCGGTCTATAATTTTAGGCAAACAATTTTCTTAATTCAACTCCTCGTGCACGCAAACATCATTCAATTAATTTCACAGCCTTCACCTGCCGTCAATTTGTAGTCAGGTTTATCACTCCACATCCTGTTATTCAAAATTTACTCCCTACGTATAGACTTGTTTATATAGACGTTTCATTCAACCGACTAGCCACATTGTCCTTTAGTGATATTTTTAGTCTTCTGACCATTTCCTTGTGATTAATTTATCATTAGCCAAAGAATCAGTCTTGAGCAACAACAGCTTCATCTCACTCATCAAAGAACAAATGACCAATTCAGTCACCTGACAGGAGGCGCGTTAATTCCCCCTACTTTAACAGCAGGCTAAAGAGACTGGGACAATAATAAAAAGAGTCTGTCACCAGCTGTAAATAATTGCAGTAAAAAATAAATTATTTTTCTTACCGCCACGCGTGATTCC
>JAQGBJ010003345.1:0-13016 GCA_034698345.1 Sphaeridia pumilis
GAGAAGCAATGCAAGTTGACGGAAGGAATTAGCTCCGGTTTTTTGAAAGCGCTGTTGAATGGAACGGTAGTGTTTTGTTGGTGCAAGGACGACGACAAATGATCGCAGGTATATTTCGGTACATATTATAAGAACGTGTATTGTATGTGCCAACTGATTATGCAGTAGTAAAATTTAGTCTGGGCGGCGGCGGCAAACTTTGTAAGGCGGCTTGTTCAATAATTTGTTGAGGAAAATTTATTAGGAAAGCGTCAAAGTGTAAGAAGAAGAAAAAGAGAAAAAGGACGGTTTACATATGCTAAAGGTTACATGTCGCGTGAATTGTCAAAAGTTTTTTAGTTAGTTGATTGCGTATACTGCGGAGTCCTTGGGGACATTCGGTGATTCATGACTGGCGGGTTAATAAACGGGTTTCAGGGAACCAAATTATACTGGATGGATGTGTTACACACGGAAGAAAGAAAGAAAGTCTAGACGAATATGCTAGAACAAGGGAAAATATGGAGAGAGTCCAAGGTTGGACATGTAGGGCGGCTATAATTATGGCTTGAAAGGTGCGTGGAGCAAAGGTTGACTCACCTGGATTTTGAGCTAGTAAAAAGTGACGGAGCGCAGGTGTGTTTGTATACAGGGCGAAAGCGGCGTTTGATCATGTTCTCGTGTTTGTCAGTCGTTTTAAAATGCATGCGACATGTTTATGTTTTGGCACTGAGTTAAAATTCAAAAAATTGTTTTTTGGACAAACTTCAATATTTTCATTTTTGATTTTGTGAGGTCCAAGCTGTCCTGAAGTGACTAAAAATTCTATTTCGCAAATTATTTAATTTTTGTGGAGATGTTCCGGAAACGCATCAGACAGGTGTCGCTTGAAGCGATTGTGCGAAATACAACGAGCGACTCATCCTGTTCCATGCTTTCCGAAACGACAAAAGCAGCGTTGCATGACGATAAGCTGTGAGTGAGCTGTGGGGCTGTTTGGCCCCGGGCGATATTCCCACGGTTTATTGACCATAAGGAATATCAGCATGGAGTTTTGTGGCTGGGACGAGTTGGACTTGAGACAGTGCAACAGTTGCCTCACATCACATGTGTGTGTTACGTTATGAGGATTAGCTTGAAATACGGGATAACAACTTTTGTTGTTGATCCGGCAGCCAGGTGAGAGAGAAGGCAAAGATGATGTTAAAAGATGTTCACTTTTTATGATTGCAGGTAGGTAAAAGACAGAGCGGGAGAGAAGAAGAGGACGGACAGAGGGAGCAAAAGATGAAGTTTTTGGGCTGCGGTTAACTTCACAAACTTGATCTGAGTTACCTGTTGTCGCCGTCGCCGACTACTCCGAGAGAGCAATTTAACCAACGGACCGACCGTCGGATGAGCAACCAACGAACAAGAAACATAACATCGAAATGATTACCTGCCGAGAGTAAGAAAAGAGAGAATCAGTACAGAATCGAGCTTCTACAAGTCAAACCGTGAGTAAGTGCAGCTCGACAAGTGCGATAAGATATTTTTGAAAAATATGTAGCGGAATCGGAGAAAAGTGTTTAAAAACCGGGGTTCCGGAACCCGGACAAAATGAAGAGCAAGTGGTGGAAGTGGCCGCTGGTGTGGCAGTGGTTGCTGTTGTTCTTGGTGACTTTAGTGGCAAAAACGAGTGCGTTTGTGGTCATCACAGATTTTAATCGACCTGAAGGACATGTCTTGTTCGATGCAGAGATTGAATCGGGGAATTTTTTGAAACAAGCATCGGCTTCACCGGGAGAAATAGCCGAAGAAGAAGAACCAACTGGTGTTTATACCTATAAAATTTCGCATCACAAAACACAACCGTGGGTCCATCGACTAGTCCACTTGGACAAAAAAGGCAAGCTTCGGTTACGTAAAAATGGGCGCGTGAATTCAAATTGCGGAGGACTCGGATTGTACCCTTCGACGTTCAGTGTGTACATCGATGTCATCGCATATCCTCACCATGTCCGAAACAACAACAGTTTTATTTGTGTTCGAGATTGTGTCAAGTATGACTACGTTTCGTTCCCTGTAACGGTGATAACGCCTGGACGTAGCATCGATGGTAGTCGTCAAGATTGTAACAACTTTGGAAACAGTTTGGGAAACGTAACAAGTTCCACAAAAACAGTTAGTTTACATCGAGCCGTCGATGACATCTACGTGTCTTTTCCCGTCGACGGCCAATACTGCCATCACAATTCTGAAAAGTTGGCGAATATCGAATCATTCCTTCCGGCAAGTGTAAGGTCGGGTTGCGAAGTAAGTGCCAAAGTTGTAGGACCAAATGAACATTTTTTCGCCATCGAAGCCACTGCAGGAGACCTGGTACTTCGGACCGATTGGTGTTTGTTCAAAACAGTGTCAACGGTCGAAGTGGTTCTGAGCCTAAAATGTTCCCCGTTCAGAGAAGCGAGTGCTCGAGCGGTCATGTCGTGGGACCAAATGGTTCATTTTATAATCCATCGGATGGATGGTCCTGAAGGGGCTGCTGGAGGTGGAACAGGTCTTCATGGAGGCAACTCTGTTTTGGACTTCCATCCCATCCATCGAATGCGGCGGGAAATGAGGAACCAGGCGCCATTTTTTGAACAGACCATGTACATGGCATCGGTTCCGGAAGAACAACCTGCAGGGATCACAGTGACGACGATCGGCGCGGTTGATCCGGAAAATTCGCCTCTGACGTACTCGATGACTAGTTTGTTGGACGCGAGGTCGCAGCAGTTTTTCAGTTTAGATTCCAAATCCGGAATCATTTCGACTGCGGATAGACTCGACCGTGAAAAAATGGATGTGCATTATTTCCGGATTGTGGCTACGGATTCGGGGATTCCGCCGAGGACTGGAACTGCAACGTTGCAGGTAAGAGAAGAAGGAGGAATTTTTAGGATATGTAATTTGATTACCGGGTAAAATTGATGGAAGGGCGGAGAAGGAAGAAGTAGTTGTGGCGGGTTCTTTGAAATTGGGAGACAAGAACAAGGGCGGGTAATTGAGGTATCGGGTGAAATGACAATCCGGGTACAAAGGAGGGTGAGTTATGCTGACTTGGGAAAGAAACAAGGACGTTTTAGGAAGGAGAGAACAGTCAAAAGCCCTGAAATAAAGATGAAGCCCGGGAAGAAATTGCTTTTGAAAATATTCCCGCCGGTGCAAATTGAGTTTTATCGGGGAGCCAAGAACCGATGTGGACAAGAAGAAAAGGCGAAATAGTTCAAGAAGACACAAGAATCTTGAGGATGTGCATTGAATTTGAAGTTGACAGCCCCAGTACAAAAGAATTGTATGTTTCTTCAGTTTCTTGGCTTCCATCAGCAGAAGAGAAATCCTTGGTAAATCCCGGGTAAACCAGCAGAGCAAACCAAGGGTGAATTCGGTTTGGGCACCAGCAGGGGTTGCGTTCTAATAAAAAGCGAGGGTGGCAACTACATAACTGCATTATATTACATCAAGCCGGGAGGCTTGCGGCGGATGTCAAAATTTGTTGACTCTGATTGCACTTAATGGAAGCTATTGTACAGTGAAGATAAAAATTCTTGAACGATTCCCTACTACTACAACACGGTTTCTATTGCTATTTCTCAAAGCGTAAAAGCTATTAGTTTCGACATGCTCTTTCTTCCGATTTCACAGAGTGGGTTGAAAAAATACATGTGGTTAATAGCCTGGTGGCGGCGTTTGCAATAAATGTTTTGTTGTTGATGTTATTCTGCGGCAGGGTTGTGTGTGCATGTCAAAGAAGGGGATTTGGTGTGGATTCGAAAAGCGCTAGATTTATAGAGCTCGGTGGTATAAAAATTTGCTCCCGCCTCGTCTAATAGATTCGAGGCATTTTTCTTTCTAGCTGAGAGATATGGCCAAAAGAGGGTGCATTTTCTAGAAATGCGTTCCCGGCTGACGAAGACGGATTGAGCTATTGTGAATCTACGAAGAAGGGAAGAAAATATGTTGCACGGAGGGACAGCGAAACCAAGAGGGAATTGCATTATTTCTTGATGTTGTGCAAGTTTTTTGATGGGTTATTGTGTGTAGAGTGGAGAAAAATTACTTTGGACTCAAAGTAGAAGGTTGTGTGACTTTTATCACTGAGTAATGTCGTTAGGCTATGAATTAATCAAGGTTCCAATGAAGTTTTTGAGGTTCCACTAGAAGAGAGCGCTCAGTTCAAATAGGGGACAGTTTTCAAGTAGGAGACTTTTAGTTGATTATACGGACATCGGAGACTATATCGAGAGGGAGCAGGCAAATGTGACATAAAGTTTTATGATGCATTCATAGAGTGTATTTCGCCCTGAATTTCAATGGCTCCATAAAGAAGTGAGAGAGAGACAAGTTTGCGGTCCCTTGTTGTTCGATGCTCTAATAGTCCCTGGAGAAGTGATTGCTGCTGACAAAGGGTCCGGAAAAGAACAGCCATAATGAAATGTTATCGGTTTACTGCAGGCAGTGTACATCATAGACAAGAAACGGTAAAGAAAAATAGAGTACAAGTTAATTATCGGTTCCGTATCGGAAAATGGAGGTGAGAGGGAAGGGAAACCGTCGGAAGAAAACAAGCAGCAAGACAAGTGGATGTCTTGACTTTTAACAGAGAAAAAAGAGGAGGAAAAAGCTTAAAAATCTGTATGTTGAACCAAGGAGCTTTTGGAGCCTTGGGCATAGGATAATGTAAAAGTATTGACGGAATGACGTGGATTACGGCTATTATTATTACTCAACAAGAGGGAGTCGGGCGGATGGAAAAACGGACATGTTCAAAAAGAACAAGCCAATTTTGAACGTTAAGAGACGACGTTAAGGTGAAATAAGAGGATGATGGAAACTGGAAAAAAGGTCCAGATGGCCAGGGGCTATTTTGTTCTTGTTGCTGTTGCTAGATACGAGAGGAAGAGCAATTAGAAGATGTGGTTTGGGTTATCTCGATGCGGTTTGAAGATGAGCAGGGAGGTTCGAACAGGTATAAGGTTGATCCAGGCCTGTTCAAATTGAGGTTGTTAAACAGGTACCAAAACTTGAGGCCAAGGATGCATTGACAGGTGGAGGGAGAAGCGCCCTCTGGATAATCTCAAAAAGACGTTGGAGAATATGAGTGGATTTTGAGAGGTTGTGAAAAGGTTTAATGGGAGATTTCCCAGGTTGCGTGCGGAACGAGTGGGACAAACAAGAGGCTTTGTTTTAAGTTGGACCGTAAAAGATTTGTAGTGTTTTATGAGGACGTAAGGGATTATGTAAGGTTCGACGTGTTATCTCTGGAGAAAAGCGTGAGGAAATGTTGTGTTTTGAAGGTGAGAAAGGCGGATTTGTTATGGACTGAAATGAACGGATATTAAAGATATAAGCTGGAGAAGAACTGAAGAATCTACGCGACTAATACTACGCTGAGGAAATGGGAATTTTATATCACTTGAAATGTACCAAGCGAAAGAGATTATGCATTCGGTTTTATTGTTATGGCAGAAAGTGGTTGATTGTTTTTGGACAAAACGTGTGTTTTACCTTTGTTTCTGGATTTGCAATGGGAGTTGAGCCGGATTAGGAGATGTCGTCGTTGCTTTTAATGGATTTAGCAGAGAAAAGTAAATGTTTATGCTCATATTAAACCTGTGATTCCAGCTGGATGTGGATTAAGAAAAACGTGGAACACGCTTGAAAAAAATATTTTGAAGTCTGGTGAAAACGTCAAGTTTCTTAAGAAATGCCAGGCTGAAGAAAACAAAAATTAAGTTTAAAAATACAGTTTGGGGAGAAAAACCAAGTCTCGGTGGGAATTGAAAGTAGGTGTGAGAATCGAGTTGAGCTGCTCAGGGAAAGAATTCAAGATTGCGTGAATTTCAAATGAAGTTTTTTTAGTTTGCCCTCGTAAAAGTGTTGTAGTTTTTATTTTTATTTTATTGAAGGGAGAAGAAAATGTTACAGGTTCAAAAGCGTCCTTGTTATTATTGCATGAGAGAAGTTTTGTAGACTTGACGTGCAATACAGGCTTCAACCATCAACAGTTTTCGGGAAATATAAAAAACACAAGGAATCAAAGCTTCAAATCTTCGTGGGAAAATTATGGAGAATTGCTTATGACTCAGAGTCTGGATTTTGTAGTTTGGAAAATATGTTTTTAAACCGCGGGTCATTTGGCTGAATATTTTGAAGAGTGAATAGGAGCGATTAGAGCAAACCTTGAATCTAAGAAACCAAGGAGGCGATTTTAGTTTCAAATTTTCTGATGGGATTAAATTAAACCAAAGACTAGTTTCATGATGAAACATGAAAAGCTCGTCTCGTTGGTGCTGGAGGTTTCAGCTCCAAATGTATATATACAAAAGGTATGGGAAAAAGGGGAGAAAGTGATAATGAAGAAATGGAAAAGGTTGGGGCAGATGATGGAAAGAAGGTAGTAGTGGAAATATTAATAAAATAAAGTTAATGAAATGTACACAATGGCGGAGCAGACAGGTTAGGGTGTTATATTTTATAGTAGAAGCGAGAAGAGAAGATCCATTTCAAGACAGGGAGAAGACGGTGTTTTCCAAGCGTCAAGGGATGATACTTCTGAAAGGGTTAAAATTTGTGGGAACGAGGGGGAGAAACAGATGCTACTTTTGCTTTTTTCGGCGTAAAAAACTGAAATGATGGATTCGTGCAAGATCTCAAGACGAGAAAAATACAACAAGAAACAAGAATTGTTGTTCCGAAGTTTTCGGACTTTTGGGATGCAAGAGAGAAAGTGCAGGTGCATCGGAGAATATTTTTGAGGGGATGAAAAAAGTTTCAAGGGGGGAAGTTTTTATTTATTGCTGGGAAATTCAGGATGTGGAAAGACTTGAAGTTGCAGGCAGAGACACTTGAAAAAGAAGATTGCATCTGAACCAAAAAAACGTAAGTTGAAACGGCTTCCAAATTCATGATGCCAGTTCAAGGAGAAAATGAAAAAAGTTGCGCAAGCCTAACTTTTGCGGCACGATCGAACGCAGTTGCTGTTGTTGATGAAAAGATTGCATGTGTTTGCCTACGACTTCAGAAATTAGCAAGTCACATTGAATTTTATTGCTTTGTTTCAAAAACCTGATTCCATCAAGATTTACAACAAGCTTGGGGAAAACTGGTAGTGAAAATTCATTAAAGCATCAACCAAAGGCTAATGTTTACATGAACGAGCGCCTAATTTACTAATCGATCCAGTTTACCAAAATATGATGATCCATCTTGTTTTATTTGAGTTTGAGAGTCGATAAAAAACCGGTTATTTTATGAACACCTAATTGTTCTCGATGACAACAAGATTCATTCACATTCGGTTCACCAACTCGCAAGCTGAAAGTCCTGTTTGATGGCCGCTCTCGAAGCTCGAAGTACCGGCAATCTGTTGTATTCTTCGATAAAATCGGTACCAAAAACTCGTTGTTCTTGTCAGAGATTCCGAGCCCGTAATGTAAACCGTGTATTTAAACACAGTGTAAACAAGGAATGAGCTATGATTCCGATGTAATCTGAAATTGATGAATAATTGCTCCCCGTTTGCTCTCCAGATTAACGTTGCTGACGTCAACGACGAAGCCCCAAAGCTCGAACAGAGCTCCTACTCGGTCTCGATACGTGAAGGCATTTCCGTGGGCTCAACAGTGCTCAGCGTCCGAGCGACCGATGGCGACACGGGGAAAAACGGCGACATTGCCTACTCCATCCTCAACCCACATGACACGGACGACGCTTTCAGGATCGAACCGGATACTGGAGTCATAAGCACCAAACTTCCGTTGGACAGGGAGACTCGAGATGAATATACGTTGATTGTACAGGCGAATGATTTGGCTCCAGTTCAAGTGGATCGAAAGTCGGCGACTGCGACTGTCAAGATTGAAGTTTTGGATGAGAACGATTCATGGCCGCAGTTTTCGCAGCGGGCGTATAATGTTACAGTGGCTGAGAATTCGGATGCGAGCAATTACCCGGTGATTGCCAGAGTCAGGTGAGAATGAGAGTTTGAGATGATTGGATTGATATCGATTAAAGAAAAAAAGTTGTATTAACGCCTGGCTGATCAAAAGCCGCAAAGGAGTAAAGGTTTATGGTCGAGAATTTCAAAGTAGTAAATTTCAAGCAGGGGGGCCAAGTGGAACTGCAGGAGGGGACTGAATTTTTATGTGGGGATAGAAGAAGTCAATTTTGACGATTGGAAAGTTTGATAGCGGGTTGATTGGCGAGGAGAGCTTTTTTATGGCGGGAGAGTCTTTTGGCGGTGGATGGAGATGTTGAGGAGATTAGGGAAGAAGGCGGGAGTTTTTCAAGTTAGTCAATGGTTTCTTATGGGGAAGAAACAAAAGTCAAGGGGTGGACAAGACTTTTGTTGGTGTCAAAGGTGTACAAGTTGTAGAACAGCAGGACAAAAAATATTGTTGATAAAAACATTGAAATGAATAGGCTGAAATAAAACAACACTTAAAACCCTACAATAGCGATTTTGAAGGCTGGAGAAGAAAAGGGGTGAAATATAAAATAAAAAGAAACGAGGGTTTATTAAGGCCGACTTCCTGTGGGTTCAAGGGAGGGGTTCCAAAAAGTTGACATTTTGTTGAGATAGGCTCTGTAATAAACAGACTCAAAGTCAGAGATAAGAAAACGTAGATTTCCAGGACTGGCGACAGACCCGAGCTCATTTGTCATGGAAAGTGACAGATGTTTGTGAGTCAGGTTGCCCAGCAACAAAAGCTAATTGTATAAGTAAACAAAAAAAATCCTCGAGGTTTTGTTCGAGAAATTTCAGTGACATTATGAGGCCAAAGGTGGACTTCATGATTCCATTAACTAACGCACGGTATCAGAAGTAGCTTAGATTATTTAGGCTTAGGCTTGGGCGTCAAAGGGAATTGAAAAACGTTGGACAGGTCGGCATTTTTCAAAAGATTCGAGTTAAAGAGTATTTGGACTGCGATGAATGATTCTGACGTTAACGAATGCATGCCAATGAGGCAAAACGATGGAAATGGGCGAGCAAAAGGTGTTAAGAAGGCGACAGGTGTTTCAATTCAAATCGGTTAAATAAGTTCAGTTTCTAAAAAGTTGAAGAATTTGACTGTCTCGAGAAGGAACGTTGTTTGGGTCGAGGTTAGCGAGTCACGAAGTCCTCAGACATTTGACTGGTTGTTTGGCTTTGATACAGATGGAAAAGATTGAATATTGCAAGAAACGTGTGTAGATTAACGGGTAATTGAATCTTATTGAAACTTTTTGTTGCTGTTGTTTGCAGTGCAACGGATGCGGATGAAGGCGTGAACGCGGCATTACGGTATTCCATCATTGGCGGGAACAGTCAAAATCATTTCTCGATCGATGGATTGACGGGTGAAGTGAGTCTGCTCAAGTCGTTGGATTTTGAATCTGTTCGCAGTTACCGGCTCAATATCCGTGCGATTGGTAAGCGGGTTTTTATGTAGAAATAAATTACAGAGCGGGAAATGGAGTGGAATTTGGGAAGAAGAAGATACGATTGATTTTAATGGGGTCGAAGGTGGAAGTGGGGTTTACAAGTGCGAGATTAGATGAAGCGCAGAGGGTGAAAATGACCTCGGGATCATCAAAAGATGCATTGAAATCAAGGAATTTACTGGGATTTCTATAGACGGAATGCTAAAAAGACGTGGAATTTCTCTTGTTTTTCAGATAATGGCAACCCATCAAGATCAAACAATACTTTGCTCCTGGTAACTGTTCAAGATGTAAACGATAACGCGCCACACTTTTTCTCGCCGCTCTTCCAAGAAACTGTTCAAGAAAACGTTCCGATTGGCTCTTCAGTCCTGCGAGTTCAAGCGTTTGATTCTGACGACGCAAATGGAATTAATTCTCGAATCTCGTACCGCATCGCATACCGTGAGAATCCCGACTATTTCCCCTTCGAAATCGAATCTGATTCTGGATGGATCAAAACCAATAGAGAATTGGACCGAGAAATGCAAAGCCGGTATGACTTCGACGTGATCGCTGCGGATTCCGGAGAACCTCCGTTGAGCGCCACAGCTTCAGTGGCCATCATCGTCCAAGACGTTAACGACAACTCGCCGGTGATGGAGCGCAAAGTCTACGATGTTTCGGTCTCTGAACAAGATCCGCCGGGAACGCCCGTAGAAACTATTCGAGCAACAGATCCTGATGAGAATTCAAGAGTGAGCTATGAAATCTCGGATGGAAATATTCGAAACAGGTTCTCAATCAGCACTCAAAATGGACTTGGACTCATAACCATTGCGCAGCCGCTAGACTTCAAGATGGAGCGCAAGTTTATTTTAACGGTGAAGGCGGTTGATAGTGGAGGTCGGTTTGACATGGCGACAGTGAACGTTGTGGTCAACGATGCCAATACTCACGCCCCTGCTTTCCAAAATACTCCGTACTCTGTCAAAATCTTCGAAGATGTTCCCATCGATTCGACCGTTTTGGTGGTGAATGCGCTGGATGCTGATTCGGGACAGAATTCGCAGATTGTCTATACTTTTGTGCATGATGAAGATAATGAGGGAGCTGAGGTCTTTGGAATCGATTCGAATACAGGAGCCATTACGACAACGGGGTTGCTGGATAGGGAGAAGGTTTCTGGGTATATTTTGACGGTGCAGGCCAAAGATAAGGGGATTCCGCCAATGAGTGACACGACCGATGTCGAAATTGTCGTCATGGATGTCAATGATAATGCGTAAGTTGGAGGAGGGGGTGGAGGAGGGAAGTTTTGAAAAATGTGGTCAAGCCAAAAGTTGGTGGTAGCTTCAAATTGGACCGAGTTGATGAGTGTGATTTCGAGTGCAAATATGGGCGCGTGTAGATTAAACCGAGTTTGTATAGCTGGGAGCGGACTCGTTCTCAAGTTTAATATTGCGGAGCTGGGGAAGAAGAAGAAGAAATTCGAGTTGGTTTGATGAAATTACATTGCCTGAGGCGAGGTTTGATGAGACAAGTGATGAAGAGGTGCGAGTTGAGCTGCACAAGTTGAAGTCGACAAGGTTGATAAGCTACTTGATAAGTTACTTGAGTTGCTAAACCAACGGAAATTGGTTTTAAATCTCGAAGAAAAAACACTAATTTGGCTTGACCACTCGTGGTGAACAGGGATTGAAGTACGAAATTTAATTTTGGCGGTTGATTCCTCTCTTGTAGGCCTGTCTTCGAAAAAAATTCATACAAATCAATGGTCTCTGAAGACGTTCCAATCGGAACGAGTATTCTGCAGGTTCGAGCGGAAGTAAGTAATTTTAGGAAATTTCAGACTTGTTGAAGAAGATATGGGCTAGCAGGAGAAATATAATTTTGGGATTATTTTTGTAGGACAAAGATTCGGGCCGAAACAGCATGGTCCACTACGCCTTCTCGACCTTTTCTGACGGCGACGGTACCTTTTCGGTCGACTCGGCTTCGGGAATAATTCGGACTGTGAAGGCTCTCGACAGGGAGACTGTTTCCCGTTACGATTTGATGGTATTGGCTATTGACCAAGGATCGCCGGAGATGACTGGCAGGACGAACGTGACAATTACCATTCTTGATGTAAGTGGTGATTGATTATTGTTAGCTTGTTCGAGTTGGGCCCAAAAGCTTCTTCCCTGCTTCGACTTTGTCAAGAGCTTTTCAACCAGAGGACTCTTGTCGAGTGTCAGATTGAGAGGCTTTTGTCACACATTTTGTGATGAATCACCTCTTGGACAAAGTGTACAAAATGAACAGAGAGTAACGCTTTTTTGAATGGCTCAAGTCAATACAGAGACAAGAATTCAATGTTGAATTCAGTTTCGAATTCAATGTTATTGAAACTGAATCCATGTTATTTGATCAGGTTAACGACAACTCGCCGCACTGGGAAGCTGACAGAATCCGCTTCTTTATCCCCGAAAATTCTCCAATCGGCTCAGTCGTAGGAACCATTCAAGCATACGATCCCGACGAAGGCCCAAATGCAGAAATCGTGTACAGCATCGTTGGTGGAATCGACGCTAATAGCTTCACGCTCAACACGCACCAGAAGCCAAATGGCGGCACTGCAGATATCCTAACGAGGATCGAACTTGATTTTGAATCGCCAAGGAAAAAATACGATATCATTGTCAGAGCGGCGTCGCCGCCGCTCAGGAACGACGTCCACATTGAAATACACGTTAAGGTGAGTTTTTCAAAAGGCGATGACGCAAAGTACTGATTGAGTAACAATTAACCAATTCGGAAATCGTTTAGCCGGATTGAATAGTTAGCAAAAAATTGCATTTCATCCACAAAGGACGCATGCGGAGAAGCCGCCGCTGCTGGAGGAGGAAATTTATAATTAATTGCAAGGATTAATTAATTAATTCCTTTGCCTTTTCAGGACGTTAACGACAATGCGCCTCGGATTTTCCCACAGTTCCAAGTTGTGCTTAATAACTACAAGGACCATTTTCCAGTTGGACCTGTTGGACGCGTTCCGGCGTTTGATGCTGACGTTACTGATCAGGTAAGAAAGAAAAAATGGAAGTTGCATGTGACAGGTGCAGTAGTTTAATTTGGACAAGAAACAGACGCTGGGTAAAAAAGTAAAGAATTGTTAATTTTAACGTGGGAATTTTGCTGGCTTCCGGTTGCCGGGATAAGAGACAACTTGCTTTTGAAAATTGTGGCTGTTTATCACGTGCGAAAAATTCCAGAGGGCATAAAAAATTATATAAGCTGATGAGCTGCCGGTGATGAAGCGAGAATTAAATGAGACGAAACAAGTAAAATGATAAATGGACGCCGGTTGAATTTTTGCGGTTAGTTTTTAACAAGAAGAATGCTTCGACGAGAGAAAAATGCGAAACTGATTACATTTGTTAAGGAGTCGCCGTGGCTTCTGCCGTAAAAAGAATCAGGGGAAGTCAATGGGAGAAAAATGCTAAATAAATTCAGCAGTGTGTATTCTTGTGCTGGCTGCAGGCAACCGAAGTCGTGCTGTTCAGTAGTTTGGGACGTTGAAGGGGGTGCGAAAAAATGCGGATTTAACGAGCAGGGGGTGT